>KN173785.1:0-26186 GCA_000758425.1 Nilaparvata lugens yeast-like symbiont | reverse complement strand
TTACTTTTTCTGGTCCGGATAGTTAAGTTCCCAACCTTCGTAACAACCGGCCAAACGTATAAATAGGCTCTTGCAGTTTGCCATGGCGGCTCCACAGCGGGGAAGAGCAAATCCGGGGAAGATGGTATATCGCACTAGCTGGGACGACTGGCCCCGTTCCAGCTATTGTATTTGCCGCCATCAGGTTGCAAGTGGGATACTTGTGACCAGGAGGCAGTACATGGGTTTTCCAACCCGGGGGGGGAAGAAGGGGTTTGTTGGTTGATATTTTATCGTATCGGATTCTAGCCCTGCACTCCTGAGGAGCATGACACGTATGGAGGTAACTAGAATACAAGACCCCCAATCTGCAACGACGCCCACTTAGTGCCCGACTTCCTTCCGCGATACACGCCAGTCCTCAGGTTAGATGGGTAAGGCGCACTTGCCATGACAAACATGAACTGAGGGGAAACCCTCGCGGGAAAACCTCAGAAACCTCTCTTGCGCCCATTAACGACGGGCCACCGTGTACACATTCTCGGTAAAAAAAAACCTCACAGAATGGTTAGGGGAGTGGAATTCGAACACACTGACTCTAGTAGTCACATCAAGTGCTATACCACTACAACATCCGGGAGGGAGGAGGGGGAGAGGGGAGGGTAGTATCATTTGGCCAATTGCACACCGGCCACGACACGTGACGCTACAACTTAGCTGACTTTTCGATGCCGGAGAAATAGGAAGGGGGGAGGGGACGGCTCAGCGGGCGATGATGGGCTACATCGAGCGTCTATGACCTGTATATTTCAACTGTAGTTCACGTGCAAGGCTACATAAAGCATTGCCAAGGCGCTGTGGTGGTAGATTTATTAACGTTGTGCAGCACGTGTCTATGCACGTGCGCCATCCCGATAGGGCAAGCGACGCGGGAGCACGCGCTAATCGCGTCTCCCGGTTCAGTCGGCTATCTCACAAGCCAGCAGGTTGTCGAAAGGGGTTCGGGCTCGTCAATTCAGGCCGACCCTGTCCGCAGCACCATCATGGGTGCGTGTATGTTTGGGACTTCCGCCGCTCCCTCTTCGTCATGTTCCCAACCGGAATTCTCCTCCACTCCCTCTGAAGCCTGGGTTGGCCCTCTCCCCCAGGTCCGGCGCGTCCGACGCCCGCAAGCCGTCATACGAAGGATCGTGAAAAGCCAGGGAAAACTCCCGCGGGAGAAAACCTGGCGAGGTTGGGTTCATGAGCAATACCTTTCGGCGCAGTCGGACTGGTGAGGTGTTGCATCGGCGGCGACGAGGTTGGGCGGTAAGCCGCTCAATCGTGGCGGATGCACGAGTTGAGCATGTTCGGGCGACGGGAAACCCTCCCAGGAATCCCGTCGCGGAAGCCGTGTGGTGTGTAGTCCTCATTGTGCCCGGGGGAAGAGAGTGGTGCTGGTGGTGTTGAGGTCGAGGGCCAGTTGGCTTCGCTGAGTTGTGGCGTGTTAGTGTAGCATGGTGCACAGAATACTGGCACTACTTAAACCTAACAGCAGCGAGAAGCTGAAAAAATTTTCGGGGGAGGGTTACCAAGGCGCTGTAGTAAAAAGATGAGGGTGCGGCGAGGAACAGTCAGCTGAGCGCTGAGCTGACGTCACCTCAGCCCATGCGCAAGATATAAGTTAGTTTATTAGCTAGTCAGCAGTAACTGAAGACAACAGGTTAAGCAGCGTGGCGTAATGGGCTTGTCACCAAAAAAAAACAAAAAAGGAACGGGGACAGAGGAAAGAGTCACGTCAAGGCCAGCGGAACCTTGGCGTGCCACACAAAGTAGCGTACGCTAGTTAACCCTTGTATCGTCGCGACGCGCCGGACATCAACAGAGAGAGGATAACTTTCAAGGACTGTAAAATGGCCTCGGTCGCGCCCCAGGTCGCGACTCTCACGTCGACCGCCTCTTTCCCTGTCGACTTCGCCGGCTATCATCGTCGGTTTCAACCTCACGATGCCCCCTTAACCTGCTCTCGTGGGCAGAAGCAGTCTCTGCGCGCTTCGTGGTGGGCCGACAAAGCCTCGCTTGCTTTGCTTCGGTTTCTTTGCCGTTATACCCAGGCTTCCCATGGCTGACGTCTTCTGTAATTTGATTGGACCCCCCTCCCCAAGCGGGCGCTTTCGCGTTGGGCAGCAAGATGACACGTAACCAGTTCCTTGGGTCACGTGTACTGATTTTCCCAATAGACTTTGCCTACTCGAACGTGGCATCAGGATTACCATCATGCCCTGACGCAAACACGCAGCACCAGCCGCCAGTTCAATTCACCACCAACCGCCCCCTTCCCCCCTCTTTTATCACTCCTTCTCTACCCATCACCATCAACGGCCCTTTCTTGACGACAAATGTATCACTGATACACATGGGATGTAGCAGAGACCTGTGCGGCCTCGTATCTCACACTGGCAGCTCTGCAAGCTATGCCCAAGATGCGACTCAGCTGGTACGCTGGGGTACGTATGCTCTCGTCCATGACGGCCCTTGCGCTCACGCTGACCGAGATCCTTGCAGATTTCCGCGGCCCTCGCGGGTGGCGTCGTAGCCTCGGCCTTCCACCAGCGAGCCAACTTCTACTCGGCCACGGTCTATCTTGCCCAGAGCAATTTTTGCTTGCTGGTAAGAAAGCATTACTAGGCGAGAGATTATTCTCCTCCAATTTTTGCTGACCAAAAACTCCCGGAACTCAAGACTTTAATCAACTTCTCGCTATTGCTGTACAGCAGTTTTATCTACGGCTTGACGCGATTATGCTTTGGCACGTTGCGTGCCGTCGAGGTCGAGCAGCTGACCGAGCGGGCTTGGTTCGCCATAACTGAGACGTGCCTAGCCATGACGATTTTCAGGGAGGAAATTGGTGCTTGGTTCCTCGTCATGTTCACAGCCCTCGTCACCGGCAAAGTGTGGGGTTGGATTGGCGATGGCCGGGTCGAGTTCCTCGAACAACAGCCTCCGCAAAACCCTAGACTCTTCCACGCACGCCTCAGCATCTTCCTCACCACGAGCTTCTTGTACGATATATGGATACTACGATACATTGTTCACAATGTCATCCAGCAGGCGCGCCCGAACATGATGGTCATGTTCCTCTTCGAATTCGCCGTACTGGCCACCAACTCATGGCGCACTGCCGCTCGATACATACTCGTCCTGACAGAACAAAACATCATCAAGTCGCAAACACACCAGAGGCTCATGGAGAGGAGGCGGGAGATCAGGGAACGACGGGAGATCATAATACAGCGACGAGAGCAAGCAGCCGCTGCTGGAGAGGGGACATCTGCCGATGACGAAGCACTTTCGAGCGAGGATGACGTTGACGAGATGGATGTCGAAGTGCCTGGCTGGTCTGCCAAGGGAGAATGGTTATTGTGGCTAGACCTCCTTAGCGGTAGGCCGGCCTTGACCCTTTCCCCCATGTCCAGCCTCGGGCTCACCATTTGCTAACATGGAGCAGATATGATCAAGCTTGGCATCTACGTCGCCTTCTTTTTCATGCTCCTCATTTTCTACGGACTTCCCATACATATCATGAGGGACCTATTTATGACGTCGCGAGACTTCGTCAAGAGGTTGCATGCTTTGTTGCGTTATCGTCGAGCCATTCAGGAGATGAATCGCTACCCCGACGCGACCGCTGATGAGCTTGCCCAAGAGAACACGTGTATTATTTGCCGAGAGGAGATGAGGACTTGGGATCCCGTAGAGAATGCCGGCATCATTGATCGAGTCCGCCCGAAGAAGCTGTCCTGTGGGCACATTCTGCATCTGGGCTGCCTTAAGAGCTGGCTCGAACGACAGCAGGTCTGCCCCACATGCCGGAGCCCAGTCACGGCCGACCGCACTCGAGGAATACAGAACGAGGCTGTTGGTCTACGGATACAGTTTTGACGGCCAGGCGAGACGTCATGGTCAGCAAGCCATGGGCGATAACGAAGACGCGCCCGGTGGTCAAGGTCGACAGAACCACGCTCCGCGGCAGAGAGCTCGGACGGGCGGACCGCGCATATTCAACTTCGGCCCCATCCGCCTGGGTTTTGGAGCCAATGACCAGCAGGTCAGGGAGCTCGCGCAGCAATTTGGTATGCGACAGGCGGCCGATGATCATGCCATGGTGGCCTCAGCGAGAAGCGCCACGGATAGTAGTCAGCCAAGCCTGTCGGAAAACCTCCACAACATCATCCATCTCATCCAGCAATCGGAGCAGATGGTGCGGAGAGACATGCAGCGACTGAACGTGGCCCAGCAGGAACTTCAGATTCTCAACCTGCTCATGACCGAGCTGCAGGTCTTGCAGCAGCGGCAGCAGCAGGTGATGCAAGACCAGCCGCAAGGCGCTCAACCCCATCAGCAAGGGCAAGCCCCCAACGCAGCAGGACTGCAGCTACCGCTTCTGCCACTGCACCATGTCCAGATGGCCGCCGTGCAGGGACCTGCACAGTTTCCAGGCCAGCCCGTCTTTGCCGGCGTGCCAGCGCGATCCGGGAGTCCGCTCTTGGCCCGCCTGGGAGCAACCGGAAGCGCGGCAGCCATGCCTGCGGAGAGCACCGACTTCCCAGAGGGCTTGACGCTGCCTTTCGGGTGGTCGATGATGCCTCTCCAAAGGCTGGACGGTGCCCCGGCCCAGTCCCAGGCCCAGGCTCCCGGCCAGACCAACCTCCACCCGCCGCGCACAAACCGACAGGCGAATGAGGAAACGGTCCCGACCACTCATGGATCGAACCATACCGAAGAGCAGATGGAGCAAGCCGCGCCGTCGGTCATGCCCGTCCAAGACGCGCTCACGGCTCCCTCGCCGGAGGAGCAGCCGGAAATACTCCACCACAATGCCAGAGCGGTAGAATGGAGCTCGGTGGTGACGCCGCGACCCGTGAGGCCAAGCTCCAGCGGCCCCATACAGGCGCTGAGCGGCGTACCGTGTGTTTGGCCCCATGAGGGTCGAGGACCGCAACGAGCGCAACCAGAGCCTGGCGACCAGCCGCGCGACATGTCATTAGAAAACACGGGCACGGCAAGAGGAACGGACGAGTCCAGCGTCGCAAGTGGCATGGATTGCGAGAAAAAGGCCGTAGACGAGCATCAGGACGAGGGAAAGCCTGGGCCGTCGCGCAAGGGCAAAGGCAAGGCGGCCACGGTGGAAGACTTTTATGGCGATGGCGAGTCATGAAGGAAAAGCTCCTGGCCTTGGTGGCATTGACGAGATTACCTATGGAGGCTAAGCGTGTGTGCGTCGTAACCATTTACTACGTGGCCTTTTTCCCCCTTTTTTTCCAACTAGCATTGTCATGAAAACCAGCGGGCATCAGCAACTTGTGATACAGCACATGTGGTATGATGATGACATGTGTAGAGGGGCAGCCAAGGCGCGACTCCCTTCGTCGTCTGCTTTCTCAGACCGCCCTCTCCGCACACGTCGACAACTTTTTTTTGCATGTCAAGGGGGGCGGGAGGGAGACGTTGGGGCATCACGAGCGAGGCGGGGCGAGGCTCAAAGCGTTTTATATGCTTGGGCCCCCCCTCTTCTCCTCGAGCAGCATCGACCAATCTGATGGGAGGGGATGATGATGCGCCGGGTCGTGGCCCGGAAGGACCGACTGGCCGGCGGCGTGCGACGAGGCGATACCGGCGGCCCGAGTAGCCTGCGGCAAGCCGAGGACCGCCATCTCCCTGTGCGCCGGCCTAGGCCTCGGTGCCTTGGGCGTCGTCGAGAGTGCGGCGGCGGCGGTGGCGGAGGAGGAGGAGGCTGGCACGACGCCATCGGACCCAAAAGGCAGGGGCCGCGAGGGGATCTCGCGACCGACGGAAGCACCAGCGAAACCCCCCTCTCCATGGCTGGCAAGCTTGCGCAGGATGGCCTCGGACTGCTGCTTGACAAGCTTTTGAAGCTGATGCGCAGGGTCCTTGGAGACGCGATCCACATCAACCAGGGTGCAGAGGCAGTCGGTTAGCCTCCAGCGTCTTTCGTGCACACATACCCCATTCCGTCTGCGCGGGCACACCTTCTGCTGCCGGGAGTGGTCGGTCTGCATCGCCTCCAGGGGCCTGGCCCAGGGCGCCGCCGCCCCAGTACGACGGTCGTCGAACCGGAGTCGGCGTGACCGGCAGGCTCGGCCGTTCAACCTCGCTGGGTAAGTCGGTCAGCTTCAGGCTCCACGGCCTGGAGCCGCGACGGACGCCGACGCCGCGGCTTGATGGTTCCATAGCGCCGCCCTACTGCTCCTGGAGAGCTTCGACGTATCGCGTAATCTCCGGTATCTTATCCCAGGCGTTGAGCCGCGAGAACGATGTCCAGGAACTGGCAGGGCCAGCCACCGTGGCGGGCGTAGCGGGCGTTTGGGCCTCGCCCTGAGGATCCGTCGATAAAGTTTCCGTTGCGGGCATCGTGATGGGCGTAGATGTTCTTGCAGGTTCCGGCTCTACTACCCGAGTATCATCTGTCGCGGGTTCCGCCGTGCAAGCCACCTCCAGGAGCTGGTGGACAAAACTCCTCGCTGGCTTGGGTTGTTTTTTCTCACACGGGAAAATCGGAGGCGGTTTATGGGTAGCCGGTGTCGGAGTCTTTTCGGGAACCTCGTACCACATGTTCTTGGGAGGGCTTGGATAGCGGACCGGGGGAATGAAAGGGTTGGTATCGTGAGACATTTGGTAGTGTGCGAATGGAAAGTTGATGGCCTCGGGTTTAGAATACTGTGGTGGTGGCTGCCTGTATGGATGCAGACTTGTCAGTCAAACTCCCCCATCCGATTGCAATCAAGGTCGTGTCTCCTCACCTTGGCGCATCCCATGCCATCATGGGTAGCGGAGGTGTCGTCTTTGGGCCACCAGAAGGCGGTGTAGTAGCAGGACCGGAGCTCGGAGTCTGTTGCTCTTCTCGAGCACGGTAAGGGAGCCCGGTAGAGGCTTCAGCATGCACGTCACACGTGACACTTTGCGCCGAGGTGTTAGGAGAGGGGGCTGGCTAAAAGGCTTGAGGGTTTGAAGGCCGGTGGAGGTCCTCTGCAGGTACAGTCGCAGCATGACGGGCGTGCCCGGGGGTTTCGTGTGCATGGGATGCGCTCCAGCAAACAGACGTACGGTCGAGAGTAGCTGTGACTGCCGAGGAGATGGTCCCTTGGTATCCGACTCGGCCTGGGCCAGATTCACGATTAGTTGACAGGCAACACAGCCATCGCCCCAGGTCAAAGGGCAGGGACGGGAGGAATAACCTGGGTGCCGTAGTGACGGTCGTGCACTGACTACCAGCGACCAACTATCTCGTCGTAGGAGCTGCTGCTGCCATGAGGTGTGCGGCGACCGGCAAGTCAGGGTTTGTTGGCTCCGATGAAGTGAACCAGACGAATGTTTGACTGGAAGTGGCGATAAGCGGGGAGGTACTGATAGTGAGCAGATGGAGTGACGTTGTAAGTGAAGGGAAGGCGGTGGAAGTCGTGGCCAAAGTGCATGTTTAAAAGGCCCTGATCAGCACCGTCGAAGGAAACACCGCCCTCGGCCATGGCCAGCAGCGCACCAAAGACGCTCAAGTTGGGCGTCAGAACCATGACGCCCGTGTTGAAGATGTCGGGCCAGCCGGTGTCCGGGGCAGCGGCAAAAGCGTACGGCAAGGCAAAGAGCTCGTCGGGAGCACGAACAGCCACGGCGTCCGCATCGATGTAGACGATCTTGGAGAATTGGGTCTGCTTCCAAAGATTGATCTTGGTCAAGGCCGAATGCAGGTCGAGGCGGTTCATGAGGCCGAGCTTCGCAGAGTTTTGGTTACGTATTCGCGGAACGGGCAAGACATAGTCGTAGACGGCCTAACAAGACATCTCACGCAAAGCCCGGGGCAGTCAGCGCCCGGTAAGCTCTTTGAGGTTCCTGGCCGGGGCTTACCATGAGCTGCGTGAGGGCATGGACAGAGACCGAGTCGAGGGTGACGAGAACAGCAAGCTTATATGTAGTACCGGCCATCCCGAAGCGAATGAGCGAGGACGAGTGTGCCTGCGGTTGAGAGAGCTGGTCAGGCACAAGCGGATAGGAGGAGGGCGACCCGATGACGAGGGGAGCAAAATCCCTTTCCCTCCCCGGTTGGGGGGAGCAAGCAGAAAGGCCTTGCGCACCTGGCAAGTAGGAGTCGTTGAGGAGAAGCTGTGGGATGCAAAGGACGTCAGAATCCTGGACCGAGGCCGGGCAACGTTGGCTGTGAGTCATTGACAGACGTACCGTGGCGTAGACGTGCTCGTCAGCCATGGCTGTCTGCTTTGCCTTGCAGAACGAGGAAACGAACGGCTGCCGGCGAGGAGGGGGATGAGCCCACATCCAGAAAGGCCTACTCGTGCCAGCTCCAAGGGGTTTGGAGGAGGCGAGAACGCGCAGAAGCGAAAGGGATGTGCAAGAGGCAGTTGCGTGCTCAATGGAAGCATGCGAGCGGGTCGAGCGCCTCCATCACCATCCATCAGCTCTCCTCTCCCCCTTGGCCCTCTTAGTTATGGTTGCCAAGGTATTTCGTATGTGATGCTGCTTATGTGATTGGCTGCGCAAGGCCACTAGCTCGGAATGAGGTGTGGCTGTTATCGAGTAGCCGTAGCCCCCTTCGTTCGGTACGTGTGTCAATAACGGCATCTGGATGATGACGAAAATTACTACCGACCAGTGAGTCATTGTAGACGCCCTTCACAGACGTTAAGCGCCAGACGTCAGCGCCTCCCTCCCTTTTCAACACTCCTGCCTACGCGCAGAACACGTGTCCTGCCAAACGTGCCGTGGCCATATCAGGGACTGGCACAAATTGCTTCGACGGGGCAATTTGAACCCGCCTTCACCTCTCCTGGGGATAACCGCTCCGGGCTCGTAGTCACGTGATCCTTGAGCCACATGCTGTGCGTCGGTACGAAAGTTACATCAATCCAAATAATGGCAAGACACACACTTGTTTTTCTTGACCCGTACATCATTTACTCAACACAACGTGCCCATCGTCATTAAACAGCTGAGACGCCTGGCCGGCACATGTAGCACGAAGAAAGGAGTTCAAAAAAAGACGCCTTATAATCTGCCTGAGTCCTCCAGCTTACCGGCGCGAGGTTAATCCTGGCGCACCAAACCGACTTGTTCCTCTACCGTCGTCTGCCTCGAACCCCCTTATATGTCCGTGTCCAGTGAGACCGGCTGTCGATGCACAGGACTCGGAAATGAAAGTGGCTGCAGCCCGAGACGACGCTCTTTGTCCGCGTCGCGCCAAGTACATACGGCGCCCTCTCCCGGTCATCTAGGCCAGAACACGGAGCTGTGCGAGTGCGTCCTCCCGACTCTTCTGCAGGGCGGTCCACACGGCGCGTCGAAGGAGTGGCTGCAGAACGCGAGCCTTCCGGCGCCGTCTCTGCCAATCGTGCTCCCGCAAGTCTCCCTTCTTCCTTCTTCGTGACTTCTCTTCCCTCTCGCTGGACTCCTCCGCATGGCAGAGTCCGGTAAAGCTCGCCTCGACAACAGCTCAGCCTCTTCGTCGCTCCACGGCCCTTCTACTGGCGGGTCCGGCGCCGCCTCGACGGCGTCGAGGATGGCGTCGCTGCTGACCCGGGTGAGTAGCGTCTGGACGTTCTCAGCGGCCGCTTCCATTACTGCTTCGCCGCCCACGATGCTGATGCCGCCCATCGATACGGCACCGCCTCCGGCCACGGCGGAGACGGCAAAGGCCGCAGGCGGGATGCTGGCGACAACCGCTCCAGCGCCCACTAGAATGCCCTGCATCCATTCATTGTTGTGTGGGGCGGCTTAGATATCCTCCAAATGATGCTTCGCGACATCCTTGGCTTTCTCGGCTTCGGCCTCCGCTTTCGCCTTGGCTTGCTTCTCGGCCTCTTGTCTAGCCTTCTCTTCTGCCTGCTTTCTAGCTTCGTCGTCTGCTTCCTTACGGGCCGCGTCCTGCGCCTGCTTCTGCTCCATCACTTCCTCTAGGTTTTGAAGCAGAGGAAATTTCCCAGTCCAGCCGAGCGGCTCGGCGACCTTGTCCATGAACTCCACAGCATACTCCTCGGCCGACTTTTCACTGCTCCGCTCAAGGCCCTTGAAGGGCTCTTGTTCCCAAGCTGAGCTTTTCGGGTCCAGTCCGGCAAGCTGAGGCTGCGCCGCTGGACCTGTAAGACTCCCACTTCGGATCGTGGTTGACCTTCTCGAAATAATGACCATCTTTGCGCAAACGGTCAAAGTCCAGATTCTTCGTGTCCAACTTTGTGTCCTCAGGAATCGGATAGTCGTCAGGTACTTTGACCCAGCCCTTGACTTGTGACCACAGGATTCCGCCTAACGCTGAAAATTCTGCTTCCTGAGGCATCTCGTACACAGGCCCAAGTGATTTTGCGATGTTGATCATGTTGGACGCCGTGAATATGGTAAACCCAGCCTCCCTTGCCGGCAAAGATGGCGGCTGCGCCAAAGTAACGGGATGTCGAGACCCAAGATGTCAACTTGCTGCCGGTTTCCATGCTGCAAAAGTCGTCAAGGTGGTACAGAAAGCTGAACGACTCCGGAGGCTGCGGGCCTTTTGCGTTCGGCAAGAAGCCGCCAATCCGGTTGTGCACGTTTGGTCCTTTGGCACCGCCGCGAAAGACAAAGGGAGGCTCAGTTTCTGACGGTGATAGATTTTGCTTCGACCTCTCGAATTCATCGAAACTCGGTATCTCATTTGAGTCTCCTACTGGCTTTTTTTCTTCGCTATGGGCTTCTTTTGCTGATGCCACGTCATGCCCGGTCAACGTGGAGGCGGCCGAAGTTGAAGAGCTGGACTGGCCGACGTCATGTGATGATACGAAACTCATCGCTTTTCCGTCCAGTTTTTGGACGATCTGAATGGGCTTCGCATATCTAGTACTGGTCAAGAGAAGCATGAAAAGTACGGCTGTAAGGACCATAACGGTCCGTCCGCCACAGCAGCTAAACATGGCTCAAGGAGGCTTGGAGCGTTGTAAGCTGTCACGAACGCAAAATTCGGCCACACAAGCGGCCCCTTTTGAAATACTATCGGAGGAAATCAGAAGACGGTATGCTCCACTAATATTATCGTCGAGCTGGTGTGTGACGCGGGGACTCGAGGTCGCATTTGCCGCTGCCGCATTGCCCATTCTCTTGGCGATGCTAGGGACCAGAAAGGAACTCGTAAGATCGGGTCAAGGTTTTTGGCTTCCCCGATTGGCTACGATGCTCCTTGTGGGCTATCATCACTCTGGATTCTAATATCCTTTGACCATAAGCCCTTACACAGACTTGGCCTGAGGTCAGGTGATGCGGACAGCAGAATGGATATCAATGAGTTTTCGTTATGAGAGCGCGCTTGTTTCTCCAGTCTGAACCTCCACCCTAGTCAACATATGTCATGGGGCTGATGGCAGAAATCCATTGCCGTACCCCTCGGCCAATTCGTATGTCGTATCATGCCATACAGTCGTCCTGCCTACACTGTATAACTGGTCAGCACTTGAAATCCACCTTAGTCGTCAATGACACTCATTCTCTGCCCATGATGGTCGGCATTTGCAAAATTTTGGCCATGATCCATCGCCGCCTCGATTCGTGCGCGCCGATAACCGTGGACCATATGTACATTTGAACACCGAGCCTAGGTCGCACAGCATACGGCATGTGGTGGAAAAGCTTGGATTTTGGACTAGAGCTTTGACTTATATGAAAGGTCCTCAGATATCTTGACCTGAACTACAATCAGGCTAAATCCCATCAAGCATTGTGTGGGTCTTTTACTTACCGCTAGCTCACATGTTCAGGAAATGGATGACTCCCATAATCCTGAACAGCCGGCCTCAGCCACGAAGTATCTTACAACTCACCAAACGCAGCGGTGCGTTCATGACGTTGCCTGAACTCTTCATTTGAAAAACAGACCAGGCCAAAGCCAGGGCCAGGAGGGAGGGGTTCAACGTTGGAACTTTCTCAAGTGCTTGAAGATGTTCCGTGGTTTAAAGTTCTCGCAGTTGTGAGAAGACACGTTCAATCGCCTATAAATAAGCAAACATCACGCCATTCAAACGCCCCATTCAGTAAAAATCTGGCTTGCACGGTCTTCCTGTGGCCACATCATCGCCTGGCTACCAAAGTCAGAACCTACCGGTCAGAAAATCTTTTCGCCGCTTCATGGTCGAGGAAATTTAAGGGGGGCCACCGGTCACTTCGAAGCGTCTAGGGCACAGTCCCTGAGTGGGATCAACACAAAAGGACTCCGTTGCAGAGAGAGCGCGTCCGGGAGTCAAAGACGCAGAGCAAGCGAGGATAAGTCAATGGCGCCAAAATCGACCTCGTTCTGGGGCTCCGTGGTGTTGCTCTCCAGAGCGCTGGCGGCAAGCTTGAAAGCGGGCACCGCGGCCGAACAAGTTGAGTCACATGCGGCCCGTCTTACGCAATGTTGGCTGGAAACTAAGAGATCTCGGCAAGGTTCAGGTAACGCCCGTGGTTCCATGCGTGGCGCACGGCAGAAGGGTGCGTCGCAGTGACCGAGCAATGCTTGGGAACCGAGTCGTGGTGTGCGAGCTTTTATGCCCAGGAACACTACGCAAGCCAGGACGACTGCTTTGATGCCAGGAAAACCCGGTGGTTCTTTCCGAGCGGCGACTGCAAGGGAGAATTGGAATATGTGAGGGTACCGATGTGCTCTGCGGTAAGATCAAGAACCCGACACACCGCATCGCCTGTTTCGACCGGCGGCAGAAGGCTCCTTGGCAGGCGTCCTTCTCTCTAGGCTGCCGCAACGCCAAGGACATGCACGATGAGCGTTGCGTTGGAAGCGAGGTGTGGTGCAGAATGGATGCCCAAATTGACGCGTACGGATCAAGGCCTGCCTGCCTGGGGAACCGTCAAAGATCGCCGCCAGGCCCACCGCTGCCGTTCCTGAGACCAGACCAAAGGCAGTACCTGCCCAAACAGCGGTCGGCCAGCGAGGAATGCCTGGGCACAGAGGCCTTTTGTGGCATGGCGCAGAGCCGGACACTGCGGGAGACATGCCTCAAAACCCGATACCAACCCCCTTTTCTGCCGATCATGTCGGCGAAGTGTGACGCGAGAGCGCGGGCCGCCAAGGACGAGCCTTGCATCGGCTCGGAAAATTGGTGCCGGCATCCAATGCTTATCGAGCTGTATGGCTCCGAGAAACAATGCCTCGACGTGCACGGGGCAATGCCGGAGATGACACCGTGGTTGTACCCATCAGACTTGTCGTCGTCCAACTGCACCTACGACGAGGGAAATGAGGCGTGTATCGGTACCGAAGCTGCCTGCTCGTTGGCCGGAGATGGGATTCAGTTCCACGACTGTCTGGCAAGCCGTCACAAGCCGCTATTCCTGCTGCCGCCACGGGTGCAAACCGAAACTGGATGCCCTACCGTTGACGCCAACGAACGCTGCGTGGGAACGGACGCGTGGTGCGTCACGCGCTGGAGAGATTGGCGCTACCAAAGCCTAGGCGAGTGCTTTGAATACCGCTGGACGGACCTGGTGAAGCTGGAGGAGGCCTTGGTCGAAGCACTTGTCCAGCCGATGACGGATTTTATGCTCTTTTTTGGCGGCAATGTGACGACCAATGCACTGTTGAGGAACCTGGTGCTGGAGCACGACGACCGAGAATCGGCTCTTGAGGCGGCAGAAAGCGATCTTGACAAGTTCAAGACCAAGCTTGAGCAGATTACTGCGGATGCGTCGTTTTCCGACACCATTGTGAAGCATGTTGTTAGCGAGGCATTCTGAGAGAGCTCACACTGGTGAATTCGAGGTGCCCCAGTCTCGCTTTCAGTCTGCTTCTTAATTCATAGCTTCCGTCCGTCCCAAAGATAGAAGGCTAGAAAGTACTGGGAGGTTGACCGGCATTCTTCAGCACTTGACTTCTTGCCTGACCATCATGTCGCCGCCGCCCTGCAACTAGTCACTCGACGGCTCGACTCGGAAGCACGAGTTGAGTCGAGTATACGAAAGGATGCCGAGAGGTCGGACAGGCAAACGGTAAGAGGTCCGAGTTAAGAGTGCTGGCCAGGGACGTGGTGGCTAAAAAGGAACGTTACGGACCAGCATTCGTAGAGTTGAAGAGGATAGGGAGGAGTTTAGAAAAAGGTGCGCGAATATATGGGAGAGCGCGGATGTGTGACATAAGACGGGCGCCAGCGGCAGTACATAGTCCCGGAACAGACGTGCCAGGCCGCCGTCTACCGTTAATATTATCGCTGCTTGTACCGAGTAACTTGATCCAAGTTGGCCCTCGATCCAAGCCCCCCTTGCCGCAACGCATCTGGCGCCCAATCTTGCTCGTCGCTCGACTTCCCCTCTTAAAGCTTGTCCGTCCATCCTCGTCCCGTCGCTCGCATGCTGATGACCTTGACAGCCACCAGAAACGCGCTGCCGACGCTTACTGAGCAACCGGCAAAGGCCTGGGCCCCCCTGTAGCCCCACGGCCCTGCGATGATGGTGCCTGCGATGGGCGGTCCCGTGAGGGTGGCGAAGCTGATGATGGTAAAGACCATGCCCATACGGACGCCGAGCCGACGCAGGTCCGTGGTCAGGAGAGACAGACCGGCGGGGAAGAGGCTTTGGATGCCGGCGACGACGAGTCCGTACAGCACGACCCAGGTGTACAGCGCCGTGGCCGTCCGGATGACCATGAAGCTGAAGATGACGACGCATGCCGCCACCGTGATGGGGATAATCATGTTGATGGCCCCGACCCGGTCCGCCGCCCAGCTGGGGGCGAGCCGCCCGACGATGCCGACGCTGTTGAGGATCAGCAGAAGGTTGAGCGAGTCGCTGTACGAAAAGGGCGGGTCGAGCGCATCTCGCGAAAAGGCGGCGACGTAGAACAGGGCAAAGTAGGCACCCCAGAATATCTGTACAGCAGATCATCAGCATGCGCTCCGTCGGCCGGCTGTGCGCGTCCAGCACGTCGACGTACGAAGAAGGCAGCGCATGCGTACAAGACATAGCTGGGATCCCCAAAGGCAGACCAGTCGGCTAGCGGCCCTGTCCTGCGAGGCTTCGTCCGCGCCCGCGCCAGCAGATTCGCCACCACCATGAGGCTGACCTGGACAAAGCCCATGGCCCGCACAGTCCAGGCGAATCCCACGGTCGGAAGCAACTGGCGAACCATGAGGGGGAAGACAACGCCCCCGGTGGCGCTTCCGCAGGCGGCGATGCCCAGTACGAGCGCACGGTGGTCCTGGAAATAGGATGCGAGCACGGCCAGTGCCGGGCAGAACAGGCAACCATGGGCGATGCCCAGGCAGAGCCCCTGGGCGAGCATGAACTGCCAGTAGGTCGCGCAGGCTGACACGGCGAAGATGCCCACGGCCAGCAACACCGTGCCACACAGGAAGACGGCCCGGAAGTACCCAGCATCCACGAGCCGGCCCGTCAGCGTGCCGACAAAGAAGAGCAGGAAGATGTTGATGGAGCCGATCCACGCCACGTCGCTCGGCGACCGGCCGAGCCGCGACGTGTAGTAGGCCTGGAAGGTGCCAAACGAGTTGATCCAACCCCTGTCGACGGACCGTGCTCAGCCACCTAGTACGCGAGAAAGGGGACAAGTTGGGAGAGAGCGCAGGGGGTCGAGACACACCAGCTATTGAAGTTGACGACATGACCGACAAAGCCTGACGAGAAAGAAGCGGTGGATAGGAGGAGGGAGAGGGAGAGAGAAGGAGGCAAATGAGGATCCGTCAGTGAGCCGTTGAAGAGGAAAATAAGACGATAAAGAAGCACAAGGGGGGAATGAAGAGGCAGCAGGGCTGGGCAGAGGGATACGAGAAAACGAGGCGACTGAACGCCTCCCAAATTCAAAGGCCAACAACTTACACTGCGTCCAGGCCAAGCGGCCTCCATCCGGAGGCGGGCCCGGATCGTAGCTGGACCTGGTCGTTAGACGGCTCAACACATGGTCCAGCACGCTTGGCCGCTCTTCTCCGATCATGCTCATCATGTGATGGCGACCGTTGCCGTCGTCGTCGTCGTCGACACCTCGCTTGACACCGCGGCCGCCCTCGCAACTCTTGTAGCGCCCCTCTTCGCCTCTGCCGTCGCTCTCGACGCTGCTGCCGCCGCTTCTGCGATTGTCTGTCCTCCGCGATGTCGTCAAGCCCTGTTGCGGGACACAGCATCCCGCCGCCGCCGTCGCCTCGTCCGCGTCGCTGCCGCCGTCGTGCGGCCTTGACCGTCGGGGGTTGGCCGTAGCGCATCCCTGCTCAAGGCCTGCGCGCAGCGGCGGCGGCCCTTTCGGATTCTTCGACCAAGCCATGGTTCCCGTGCCGTCCCGTAGTTCCCAATCGTTGATCAACTAGGCAGCTCGGTGGTCGTAGTCGCCGGCCCCGGGGGGGAAAGTCAAACTCGTTCAGCTCGCAAACCAGTGGCTGGCAAGGTCTTTTGGAAGCCGTCGCTGTCTTCTTCACCGCGTCCCCGGGATACCGAACCTCCGAGGCGAAGTCGAGGGCTACCACGGTGCCACTGGCCTGGGCTGGGTCACGTCAAAAGAAGACAGACTTGGATTGTAGCGCCGTGTCCATTCTATAGAGGGGACCCGGTCTCTATCGACCGGGCAAGTCCGTCTACAACGCTGTTTATTTCCAGAACACATCCTGATTCAGTGTGCAGGCCTGCAGAAGCTCATCGAAGTTCTCCGTGCCGGCGGGTCGATTCACGTCCGCCCTACGTTTGCGCCCCCTTGTCCATGCCGTTATTATGTCACAGACGAATTAGCAGCCTCCCATAACAGTACCTGCTTGTATGTACGTAAAGTCCAAGCCTGTCCCTGCTCCAGTCTCCGCCCACCTGGTTCGGCCTCTCCATGCATGCGCGAAATGGATGTATCCCAGTACCAGAAGAGGGGTGTGCCTTTTTTGTCGTTTGATAAAAAAAACCCCTTTCGAAGGTACTGCAAGTGAGGGTTTGAACTTGCGCTCGGCTTCGACCCAAAATGCCTTTCCGCATCTGGATAGATATTGGTCGTGGGCTGGCTGTTCCATTTATGAAGGGTTTTGTTTGTCATTGCAGGGCCATTCCATCCAGGGGGGATGTTTCTCTGGGAGGGAAGACGGCGCGGGACAATGACAAATGGCAGCCAGATACGAAGGCCGTACTTCGTACAGGCAACGGTACAGTTTGCGCTAGCAACCAAATGCCTCAACACAGATCAACAACCGATAATGGAATAAGCAAGCACCTACTCTGGTACTGTGCCGCTTTCAAATTGTTTACCGCGCTTCGGTCGCCGAAGGTAGGACGCTGAACACTTGAAGAAGCTGATCTTCGACTGGTACTGTCAATATCATGGATTGAAGTTGGAATATTATGATGATATGAAATATGGGGCTCTGTGTGACAATGAACAATGCACTTCGTATACAGAATACATTTGGACCGATAGCGCCAGCGGCTCTATAGGAAGAAAATTCTGGGCGTAATACACATAATTAACAATAATAAAATCATTCCCTCATTCATTCATCCATTCATTCATTCGGGTGAGTCGGCTGGCGCTGAACAGACCTCACGGCTTCTGCGTCGGCTCGACAAAGGATAAAATTACTGTCTTTGTCGGCAGCTTGCTCGACTCGTGTCGGGAAGGGACGGGATGCTGGCGGGCCTGAACCCTGTTTGGCAGGCGATTTCGTTGTGGACGGCCGCGTCATAGTCCACTTTATTACCTTGAAGGTCCTGTTTGAGTTGGCGAGGGCGGTTGGACAGGACGTACTACGTGTACCGCTCCGGACTGACTTCTACCGAAGCCGCGCCCAGGAGGTCCTGAGGCCATTCCGACGGTCGCTGAACGATGAGGTCTCATGACAGCATCCGTCACGGAACGTTGTGGGAACTGATCATCTCCAACACTCATAACAGCCGGCCCGTCTCGCTCTCTCTTGGTCACTTCCCAACGGCTCCGGATTCAAATATCTGTGTATTATTCAGCTCATCTCGCTATTCAGACCAGATGGCCTCTGGCCACGCGTTCATCGAGTCCTTCTCTGTCCAGTTGCTTGGCGTTCGTAGCCCGGTCGATGCCTCCGTCAAACCTCTTGATACTGGCGTTGAACCAATTCTAAGCCTTTTCGTCATCGCATGCGTCCAGGATATCGCCACCAAGCATGAGCTCTCCAAAAACGTAAGAAATGGCCCACGTGTCAAGGCTCGATATCCACATGCCCCATGACTGGTTCTCGTACTAAAGTCTGGACGAAGCTTTGTGGAAGAAGGGCATCATCGGGGTAGAGGACATTACCCTCACGGGTAACTGCATGGTCTGGAGCGGATTTGAATCGAAAGTAGGCGTAGGAGGACGGCAGTATGTAGAACAATCTCAGCTGTGATTGATCTGTTTGTTCTATAAAAAGGAGAGGAATCTTGCCGAGTTTCGACCCAAGTTGCTATAATCGTTGACGATGTGATGGTAGATATTCTACTTGAGGCATTCCTCGTAGAAATTCGGGTCAAGCGGCTCGCAAGACCAGGTTCAGTCCTGGAAGCCTACTAATCGTATGCGGCGCCTTCAATCACAAGCATGTACGAAGTAGTTCTGCGCATACCGTGGTTGGCATATGGGTCTACAACGGTGACAAGTGGCACTCCAAGCGCAGCAATAGCTCTTCCCCCCACAAGAGCCGAGATAGAGCCTAAAGCAGAAGCGATGGATTTAATGAACGTCGAAGAAAATGTTCGCAGGAGCGTTTTGTGCGCTGCGCATAACGTTATGCGCATAGCGCGCCCTCTGCTCACTCCCTGCACTGGCCGCTGAGGTCCTTTTCTCCGTGCAGGGGAGGCCACTCGCACCCAGGCCCATCTAGGCCCACCTAGCAGTACTGTATACACAGAGAGGCTTGGATAGATGACACACTTTCTATTTTTTCCGCTTCACGCCTTTTGTCAGGGCGAACAGGGAAACTTGCTGGTATCCCCTCGCGGCATACTCAAAAAAACTGCGCGACCAGTCCAGCCTGCTTATTGTAGGGAGCATCACTGAGAACAGTATGGACTAAAGGATGTGTACAGGCGAGACTGTACAAACGCTTGTGGATCATCTCGCCCGTAGTTTCATCTGGTTCAATACAACGACCCTCAAAGTATACTGGTCATGTATCAATGGCTTCAAGCGGTTCCCGTGAAAGTTGGCGTGCTTTGCCTGCCCACACCGGCGAGCCCTGTGTTGCCCTGCAGTGCAAAGACAGAGATGTCGGCGCAAAACGAGTACACCCGGCCTAACAGGCCCAGCTGGCCAACCATGCTCTAACGGCCGGCGGATGAGGCGTCCGTTACGTACACTATAGAAAGCGCCCTTGACATCTACCGTCACGATGATAGCTAATTGCTCACGGCCTGGATAGACAGCAATATTATGGTCATGCGTTTTCAGGATAATACTCGTACGAAGCGTGTCAAGCGCAGCCTCAGCATTGGAAAGGGCACAAGATCTTGTTCAGTTGTCGCTGGCGCTCCAGGAACCCAAGGCCTTCCCTTAAACACCGTAAGTGCCCGTTGCTAACGGTACAACAACCAGCAACCTAGACTTTGAGGTACATTTTTGAGGCGAGCTCCCGTGCGCCAGCAAGAACAGCGCCTCGCACCTCTTGGTTGAGCCTGCAGGGGCATTGTAAACTCCATTACATGGTGACGGGTCCCGCCAGACTCTGGATCTGTACTGCCAGCAGATCGTGCGACAGGTTGGCCACCACTTGTGCTGCTCTCCTGTCTCCTCCCTTGCTGACATAGTGAAGGGCTCTCGTGTGATGTGTCCAGTTGTCGACGGACGCGAACAAGTTGTACCCCAGGTGTGTTTTGTGACTCTGCAAAGGCGCAGAACCTTTACCCTCGTTCGTCCAGGGGTCTTGGATGGATATCACCTCGACATCAGCAGAGGGGCCGAGGTGCAGTGCGATATCGTGAACCACACACCCACGATCCACGTCAGCGTGAAGACATGTGTGCCCGACTGGCACTCGATCTTCCGCACTCGATGATATCCCCTACTCGGTATGAGGGCACACGGGGGTCGGAGCCGGCGAAGAGGCCGGAAGAGGATAAAGAGGGCGACCCTGGCTCCGCGCGTCTGGAAAGGCGAGAAAAGGCCGAGCTTCGGGCGGCGGCCTGGGTCTGGGCCCACTGCTCGCCCTCGGCTGCCTGGATGGCCCTCAGCTGGCTCCGAGAGGGCCATTTGATCACGCCGCCTTCCTTCCGAGGGCCGGCATGGCAGGCCCTGTCCGTGGCCGAGTGTGGTCCGCAGCAGTTGAGGCAGCGGGCAGAGCCCACAGCAGGGCCCTTCGTGCGCGGCCGACGCACACTGGGCACGCTTGGCGGCACAGGCGCAGTTGCGCTCGTGGTGGAATTCGCACCAGCGCTTGCAGACGGACCACCTTGACCTTCTGCTTCACGGCCCCGAGATGTGCCGCCTGGCCGAAGAGGCGCATAGCCGGCAGCCATTTGTGGACCTGGTCGGTATGGATGGCCGACCATAACGCTGTTACGAAGGTTGGGAACTTAACTATCCGGACCAGAAAAAGTAACTCAGCTTACATAGAATTGTATCCATCTCAATCGAGTAATACAGTACAATTCTGTAAATTTTGCCTAATGAGGAAATGGAGTTTTCAACATCTCCTCTAAGTCTTCCACCCAATCTTCGCGCTTTTTCCAACGCCTTCTTCCACGCCCAGAATGGCAGGAAAACAAGGCTTTGATTGACCCAGAATAGCTTCAATGTCCGAATAAAGATCTTCTCTTTCCTGGTTCGTTAATTCGGGTGCGGCACTTCCCTCTTTATATAGATTGTTGCCACGCAAATAAAGCACCCATTGGATGTTTGTTGTTAGGCAGCCGTTCCACAAGCTTCTGTAGCTTTTCCTGGGGAAACCCTGCCCAAGCCGCCTTCCAAATTGATCGAAGCTTCGAGTGCGGAACCTTCTTTGTTTTAAAACATTTAAGCATCAACCATGCAGGCTCAATAGGGGCTAGATCGGGTGAGTTAGGCGGCCAGTCAACGGTTTGGAAGCCACGCTGCTTCCAGAGCTCTTTGTTGCGCCATTGTGCATGCGGAGAAGCGTTATCTTCTTGAGCCAGCCAATCGTTGCATGGCAGGCTTTCTAGAAAGGGGAAAAACAGAGGCAATAATACCCCGTGTTTATAACGCAATGCATCATTCTCGAAGCCGAGCCTCGTTCTCTTCGTTCCACAAGGTCACTTCGGCATTATATGCCTTCGTCTGTGCCGCAGTCTCATTGGCCCATATATAACAAGGGCCTTTGTGATGGTATGCAAAGCAGGCCCAGAACATAAACTCCTTCTTGCCTTTCCAACGTTGCCGCACACAATGCTGAGAATACGCCTTCCCTGGGCAGGCGTCACACACGCCGTTTTCCCCGCATTGAGCCAAGGATAACAGAGGTCTCATCGCTCCAAACAACCTTCTTCCACTGTTCTAAAGTCCAGTTTTTATGTTCCCAGGCGAACTGGAGCCTTCTGATTCGTTGGAGCTTATTCAGCCCTGGCTTTGTTGTGTGCTTGACACTCGAGTAGCCTGTCTTTTTGAGTCAACGCCATAGGGTCATATGACTGAGCTGTATTCCATAGACCTTCTGGACTGCCTCAGCTAGCTGTGATAGGCTACATTGCCTCGTGGTGCTATTTCGAGTTAAGGTTGAAATAACTTTCTTTCCAACGGCTTCATTGACCAGTTTGGGCCTGCCGCAGCGTGACTTATTGGTCACATAATCCTGCAATACAGGCATGCCACGCTCAAAGCCACGCATTTTGGCCTTTTTAAGGTCAAATAAGGTGCTTTTCTTGATCCCAGTCCGCTCGATGATCTGATTGGTCAGAAGGCCCTATTCCAAAGTTCTAGAGCAATGCCTCTTATCGCTAATGTATGCTCGATTGGGCTAGCTTTGACAGCCGTTGCAGCCGTTGTCTCCTTACTCGTCGAATGAACCTCTTCATCTTCAGGGCTGGAGGCAGAGGCAGCAGAGGCAGAAGGTCGTTGCGTGAGGTCAGCGGCTTCGTCAGCAGTTCGGGCGCTCTGATTGGTCGGCTGGTAGGCTGGAAGGTCATATCTCTCGTCGGTCGGGATACCAGTACGTCGGTTTCCTCGTGCTTGAGCTCTAGTCTGCACCATTTTGGTTGGTCTTGACCCAATCTGATAATTTACGTTTGTAGGGGTATCCTGCCATACAAATAGGGAAAGTGCTTTCTAAGCATAAGCATTGTAGGTCAAATACAGTGCCTAAATTCATAAAATTTATTTCACACTGTAATATGGGGCCAAATGACCTTTTCTGGTCCGGATAGTTAAATTCCCCAACCTTCGTACATGGGCCGTCTTTGGTAAGATGCAAACAATAACATGGAGAGCGCACTCGGCCCGTCGAGGCGCGGTAAAGTATGCGCGCGATATGACGCATGTTTCATACGTGGCATGCCGGCAGTTCGTCGATGAACGCGTACAGTTCGATGACACGGAAGCGGCTGCCCCACCGGGCTGTCCACTCTGAGCTCGTCCATTGAAAGGAAAGGCTTCTTCTCCACGAGACAACCTCAACGTTCCACCCCATTTTGAGGGCCCGTTCGGCGTACGCGAGGAATCCGTCCGAATACTTGGCGGGACGCGCATCGCCCGTGACGAGCACGAGCGTGCCCGGCTCTCGGAAATGCTCCATGACGGACTCTGCGATGCGAGTCTGCAGCGTCTCGTCGACCAAGTCTTCGACATGGCGAGCGGCGCCGACATGGTCAAGCCGCTCACTTGACGAGGATGCGCTCCCGCCCTTTGTCCGGTGTCGTCTCCTGGCTGACCCAGCCTCGACCTGCTTGCGTTCCCGCACATCGACCCGGTAGCCCAGCACTCGCAGTTTCTCAGCATAGCGAGACTTCTGTCGGCCTGGCAGCACTGAGCATCCGGCGTTCAGGGCGACGACTCGACGCCCACGCACCAGGACCATTGTCAGGAACTCCAAGTCGAGCGCTGGAAATGAGGAGAAACATTCATGTGTTGCCACCGCGTGCCTGGCTCGAAGAGTCTCTCGAAAACTAATATTTGATGTTCGACGAGTCGAGGAAAACGTGAAGACCGTTGGATGCGACCTCCGGGTGCTGGAAACGGCTCAGCCGGTCTCTTGCACAGAGCGACTCGAGAGCTCGTGCAAGCGACTCCTGCTTCTGCTGCCGACATCGCTTATCCGACTTGGAAACCCTTGGTTCATCCTCCAGCTGCCATGCTGATGCGTGTCCGAGAGTGACGCTTCGATTCAGAAGAGGCCGCAGAGATTTTCGACAGTGCCTGGATGAGAGCCCTTGCTCCGACGAGCTGGCTGAGTCGTGCGCCTGGCTCTCCCATCGCGTGGGGAGGGTCATACAGGGTGTTTCTGTGCCATTTTTATGAGCACCGTGGCGGATAACTTGTAGCTCATGGCCTGAGAAGTGATGTGATGTATGATCCGAGTTCGGGCTTGAGGAGCGGGCCAAGGAGCTGTTGCGAGACGTGGGCTCCAGAGAGCGTTGAGCAGACGAGTCTGGTATGTCTGCAGACACGCGCAGATGGTAAACACTTGCATGTGCAGGGCATTTCCCTCGACTCGAGGCCCAGGATCTGGACTGCTTGCGTACGGCAGTTTCCGATTCGGCATGGCCAACATTCGACATGTCACCTGCTAGGGGACACGCCTGTCACTCGCTCTAGAATCCGCAGCCGGCCAAAAAGCCGCGCAAAATTACCCAGTCGAGCCGCATTCTCCGTCCCGGCTGCCCGGCCGGTAATGTCAAACGCATCACATAACCGCAGCGCACTCTCTGGAGTCTCGAGACACTGAGTAGCATGCGAAATTATTCGATCAAAGTCCCCAAGCTTGAATGGCCACGCGTTCTGACGAGCGCACGCCGACGAGGGGTTTGTACAAGACGTCAGTCAGGCGCTTCATCTTCCATGACGATTACGGAGGGGGTGTTCATGGCGCAATCGTCAGTCGCCAGACCATGTTCGTTGCCGTTTTCAGCGCAGGTCGATGCAAAGGCTACAAGCCTGTCGGCCGGGGAGTATCAGAATCAAGATTCGCGGCCGAGGGGTTCGTGAGAGGTAATCTTGTCGAATGATAAGAAGGAGCCTCTGAAATGGCAGAGCACGGACACCGAGCGGAGGGAGGAAGGGGATCGAGGGCAGATAAAACCACCGAGCGGCCGCGGAAATCAGAAAAAAACAGGCGATCGTCCGCGAGCTGAAGCAGCGGCAATTAGAGAAGATACGGCAGGCTTACTGCGACGTCCGGTGATGGAAGGTGCGTCGGGGGGGTTCAAACGGGAGGAAACTCAATCGCTGCGTCACTGCTGCCATGTCTTAGTCATGCATTTTGCCACTTAGCCGGCGTCGGAGGGCGGGCGCGAAATTTATCCTTCTAACTGCGTCCAGACATGTAATTCTTGTATTGCTCCAGTAGACGTAGGATCATAGCGTGCCTGCATCGTCCTGTCGCTAGTAAAATAACTGGCGATTTGATCCTCAGGATGTAGCTACGAGTGAAAGCTGTCCAGATAATTTAGTCTTTCCGCCTCTGCGAAGTCAGGGGCCCAGATTCAGCTTCAAATGCTGCCTGAGCTCCAGACTTTAATTGAGTAGTCAGCATCTGTGTGGTCGTAACGTCACTACCAGCAATGGACTGGATCGCCGTATTAGTTCCTACAATGATGCACTGTCTCTCAAGGGCGTGAGAGAAATAGTTGGCATCGTTGGCCCTTTCAATTAGACGCATATAGATGTGCCTCCTTGTGATGCACTCAAACTCGTTTCCCACCCCCCTCCTTTCTTGATGAACAAGACGCCATCGACAAGATTGTTCGCTTTCAGGGATCTCGCCGCTCGACTGAGCCACAGTATGAAAAGGAATGCGACTTTTCGGTCATCTACGTCACGTTCCTCCTCGCTATGCCGTCAGCAGGCATTGGCGATCGAGCTCTCGCCATGATTTTGTCGACACCTGGGTGCTACAACATGTCTCCGGCCAGTGACCCGACCCTTGCGACCCTCTTGGCCGACTTACCGGAGACGCGAATAACTTTGTCTTCTTTTACTGCGGACTATCATCTTAGGTGATCGAGGCTTGCCCGCGAAGATTCAAGGCTTGGCCGTACCGAGTTGCTTGAGCTGCGCCGTCTCCTGGCGCGCTGCTCGCCCGGATCTGAGGGATGAAGCCCTGTGAGCTTGGCGAAGATATTGAGAATGTCCGTCAAGGAAATAACGCCGCTCAGTCTTCCCGAGAGGTGTACACCCCCCAGGACTGATGCCGGAGCTGTCGCCGTTGGGCCAGGGCATGGAAACGCCGCAGCCGTAGATGATGTGCCGCTCGCGTAGCTCTGTGGTCCCAAGTAAGGGGTGGCCGGCGCTGAAGGCGATGGCGACGCCGATTCCACGATCCACATTCGGTGCGATCTCGTGGCAACTAGTTTGGCGACGGTGTGGGCTAGGGTCGAATAAGGGCTGACGTAGAAGACGGGAAATGTGTCCCGACCCTTTTCCACGCCCCTTTCGCTCAGAATCACAGAAATAAAATGCATGCATGATCCACTCAACAACGGGGCACTTGATGATGTCGTCAAATGCCCCACATCCTTAGTAGAGATATTTCCCATCACATTTTGGCCGTTGTCCACCACGGCGATGCTGGATAAACCCTCGTCGTTCATCAATGATAGGGCGTCTGACAGGGGTGATTCTGAGCTATGTATTCTGTCAGCACACCCAGTCTCTGCAGCTGGTCAGCTGGGCGTCGGGCTGAATAGCATCTTGGCCTACTTGATAGAGATGATCTGCTGGGTTCCGATCCCCAAGTCACGCAGTATTGCTGGATAGAGCCGTTCAACTGCAGGAAAATTGATACCTTCGTTCCAGAAGAAATCGACCATTCGCAGCTGACTTAACATGCCGACCACGCTTCCATCCGAGCCGGTAACCACCAATCGGTGGATGCCGCTACCTAGGATTTCAATGGCATGAGACAAGTTTCCAGTCGAGGAAACGAAAATCAGAGGTTCTTTTCGACACAATGGCTGAATCTCCCGGACCGAAATAGGCACACCATGCTGCCCTTTGGCCATGATGTCGTTGTACAACTGCAATTGATCGCCTTCGGGTCGCTTCAGGCCAATGACAACGAGAAGATAGGTATTAAGGTCGCTATAGTCAAAGGTAGACACAGCGGCGC
>KN173784.1:112393-124687 GCA_000758425.1 Nilaparvata lugens yeast-like symbiont | reverse complement strand
GGCGCAATGTTCTGAATCTTGCTAGTCACCATTTCATAGGGCTTGGGCGGTGCCGGTGCCCCCTCGTCCACCGTCTCCAACCTCGCCACGACGTCGTCGTGAGTCTGTTGGATCAGGTTGGCCCAAGTCACGGAAATTGTCGTCGGGTTGCGATAGCCGGCCGTGTGGTAGATGAGCAGGCACAGGTCAAAGTAGCCTGCTTGGTCCGCGTATTGGTTGTACAGCTGCGTCCCATGTCAGCAAATCGACACAAAGACGGGCAGCACCGACGTCCTCCTACATCCGAGAGATCTTGAACCCTGCCGTCGAGCGTCGCTTGGATCTCGATCCTTCTCTCGCCCGTGATTCTCTCGTCCATCCTCAGGCGATCTAACAGGTCGTCTTGGATGTTGGCCACTTCGAGCAGCTCGCTGGCCGCGTGGTTCAGCATCTGCTGCTGCTGGCGGCTGACGCCGAGAGTCGCCACGCTCACGTTGGCCTTGACCAGGCTCAGCAGCTTGACGCGATCCTTGATGCCGAGCGCAAAGTCCGACCGGGCCAGCTCATACTGGACCTCGGCCGCGTCGAAAAATCGGCTCCGGTTGGTGTAGAAGCGACACAGGAGGTCGGCGTGCTCCGCATTGCTACTTGCCAGCCGCTTGAGGAAGGTGACGACGATGGGGGAATCGATGGATAAGATGCGGTCCGTCCAGCCCTGACCGTTCGTAGAGGCCGAAATGGAAAACCTCGTCGTCCGATCCGTTGACCACGTCGTAGGCCTCCAGCCTCTTCGTCGCAATCAATGTCAACTTTCCGTCCACAATTTCCGGCTCCGTGTTGGACGCGGCGTCGAGGTGTCGCAGCGCCTCGTGGATGAGACCGTAACACTGCTGCCGCTCGTCAAAGGTGGCGGCCCGAGGGTCGTTTTCGAGCTTGCCGTCGTTGATCCACATCAGGGCCGCGTTTCCTCTGTCCTTTTCGCGTGCGACGACGAGACAGAGCTGGATCGCGCCGGCGTAGTAGCTGAGTTCGATGTACTGGACCACGGCCGTCTGCAGATTCGCTAGCGTGAGGCTGCCCGCCACCTTTTCAAACAGTTTTAGGCTCTCGTGCAGGAGGTTCCTAGACACACTGCTGTTGGCCGGCTGCTCCGACGCTCGCTTGAGCTGCTCTTGGGCCTTGAAAATGAGCACATCGTCCGGGCTGCAAAAGCTACCGCATCGCCTCCGCAGCGCATCCGCCACCGTCTCTACGTTGGAGCCGCTTTCGATGTTGCGGTTGACGATGGCCTTGACCAGTAGCTTGGCCAGGTCTCGGCCATCCGACTGAGAGAAAAGCTTCTCGTAGGTGAGGTCTCTCAGCTGCTGCCGTGCCGTGTCATCCAGCCTGATGAAGATGTCCGCCACCCACTCGTCGAACATCATCAGTACAAACGATATGCCCTCGCATATGTTTTCCATCAGTCTCAACAGTGCCTGCAGTGCGTGATGCTCTGATTGTAAAGCCACCTCCTCCTGCCGACTAGAGACTTGTTGCAAGTCTGAAGGGCCGGACATGCCTTGGATCAAACCACTGTTCGCTTGAATGAACTTCCTCAGCCGCTCCAGCTGATCTTGGGTAGCCACGAGCTTCGCTATCGGCACGACCGAATTGATTTCCAGACCCCCGGTGGGCGAGACGCTTGACTTGATCACGGGCGCCCTCCAGAGCTTGCGGATGAGTCGCGACAAGTAGAGTGCCAGGGCATCGTGGCGCGACGATAGCCTGACAGAGTCGGTTGTCAGTGTTGTCCCGTCCGTCTCGGTAAGAGTTGGTTGCCCGCCAAAGTCGACGAAAAGCCCTCGAGCCCGATCCTGTGTTGCCTCATCAATAGCTCTCGCCGCGCCGGGTCGCGCGTCTCCGCCGTGTCCGCAAGCCACTGCCAAGGCTGTCGAGACTGTCTCGACGCGTCCGTACAGCTGAATTAGGCGACGCGTGATGTTATCGAGTGCTTCGTCTCCCGGAGCATCTCGCACCGCTGCAGCAAAGGTATCCACGAGCCTGCGTCGTCTGATAAGATGAATGCCGGTGTTGGTAAGGACGGCAAACTCGCTCGGCGGCTCGTCAAACTGCAGGGCAAGCTCGTTCCCGAATCCTAGCGGTTGGGGGCTGCTGCGAAGGGCTTCGTGGCAAGACCCACGGCTTCGGCTCGGCTTCCCAGCTCGATCCAGCTGGCTTGCTCAAAATATCGCAGGGGCGTGGTTGGCGAGGTCCGTTTGATGCGCCCCGACTCGGGTCCGGAGATGAACAGCATGTCGATGTTTGCGTTTTCACTACTGCTGGTAAAGTCCAAAAAGTATCCTGGCGCAAAGCGGGCGCCTTGCCGGGTTGAAAGGAGCATGGATGACTCTAGGTCGATTGTGGACTCGCCACCGGCCTGTCCCGACGAGGCAAGATAGGCAGGCCGCCGAGGATTCTGGCCAGGGGGGAACTTGATGAACTGGACCTGCATGCTCTGGGGCGCCATGTTTGACTGAGATCCGTAGAGGTAGGACGAGGCGCTGGTGGCGCTAAAGAATAGTCGACAGCCGGTGTCGGTCAATGCCATGAGGTGCAGTTTCGAGGCCTCTTGCTTCGAAATGGGGCTGATGGAGACTATGTTCATTCGGTCGTTCAAGAGTTTCGATTGTGTGATCATGTGAGCAATATCACGAAGGCAGTGTACCTTATCCTTTTCGATAACCTTGCTCAGGCGGTCTGGAGTTTCCATGTGATAGGTGCGGATGGTCGACCGGCTTGAGAGGGTATAAACAAGCTTACGCATATCGTCTATGACAATGTCCACGAGGTGCTCGGGGGTCCTCTGGGACCAGAAGTCAGCCTTTAAGGAGACCAAGGACGTCCAGCCCGGGTTGGTGTGATTGATCTTTCCGCATCGATTCGAGAACCACTTCTCTTCCGACTGGTAGTAAAGCTCGTAGACATCCACGTCACTACTGCCCCCAAAAAATATGCGGCCGGTGGCAGACCCAGAGATGATGCGCACATCGTTGCCTCGCTAGGGGCAGGCTCATTTTTGTCTGGTAAAAGTGCGATCGAAGATGTTGGGTTTGGGGCACCAGTGCCACGGCGTGAATGGTATGGGGTTGGTCCTCGAAACCAATGAGGACGGGCGTCCGGGAGGGTATAGTACCCATAAAAACAGCGAATTATCGATAACTACCCAGGCGTGATTTATCTCGGCAAATAACCCCATGAGCGTCTGCAGCTCACCCGCGTTGTAATGGTCAAAGACTTGATTAGGAATCGGGTACATTTGTGTCCTGTGGAAAGGCGACCATGGGGACTCGCTGCCGGGCAGCTCGTAGTCGGACGATGCCCCTTCTGGACGCGTGTCAGAAAGAATTGTAGGAGAAAAAGCGAGGCATAGAGGACTCACGACGACAGTACGAATCCAAATCTGGAAAGCTCTCGTCGAGTTGTAGAAACGCATTGATGGCCTTGGCTGCCTTAGCTACAGGAGACACGGGACATGGATTCTCGGCACGCGGCGGCGGTAGAGGTGTCGCGGCTACCGAGCCCACCTCTGGGGAACGCATAGCGGACATAGACGTCGTCGGCGGTGTCTTGGACGATGTCCCGCCAGAACTCGAGGTGGCCGCGAGACCGAGAGGTTGGGCTTGTCCCCAATGGCTGCTCGCTATGCTCGGCGATGGCGAACAGCTTCCAGAGGTTGGGCTTGTCCCCAATGGCTGCTCGCTATGCTCGGCGATGGCGAACAGCTGGCGTCGCACAGGATCCGGACCCGTCTGGAACCGCGAGGAAACCGCGGGTGTGCTCAAGAACGCGCCGGGCACCGGCCGCACCGGCGTGGCTGAGAAAAGGACATGGAGGTGTACGGGGCGAGTGAGCGGCCCCTGCAGGGCCTGAGGCGAGCTTCGAGGGCAGGTGCGCGCGCGCGCTAACGATGGAGAGAGAAGAACGGCTGGCTCCGTGATCGATCAAGCACCGTCCTCCGTCGATGACAAAAGCCGACGTTTCCGGCCGTGATATGCGCGTCTGCCGTCACGTCGCGTCGCCCAGCGAGCCTCGGCCGGTCGAAGCGTGTGGTTGACGATCAATCACGGAGGGCCGGGAATATACCGAGTTGGTATGTTGATGCGGCTTGTCGCCTTCGCCTCTTTGTTCGACCTTCAGAGCTGTGAGTTTAGAGGGGGGGTTGGCTGGGCTGGTTTTTTTTTCCCTGAGCCCGCTGAACTAGGCCCAAGCGGGGTGCAGCGCCAACGACCAAGGGACTCGTTTTTACGGATACGAGCCACGGCCTCTTGACCCTCGCAGGCGGACCAGTTATCCATTGTTCTGCTGATTAGACCTTGCCACCTCGATACCCACGTTCCTCTATGCGCACGAACACATCAAAACCTATAGTAATAGTCTCTTGACTTCGTCAGCCAAGTCGTCCAGCCTAACCAGCGTTCCTCGGTCCTTCACATCTCCGCTGTCGTTGCCCTGCCCCAGCACCTTGAGCCGCACCTGGCCGGTGGCAAGCTCGTCCTGGCCCAAAATGACACCAAGCGGCACGTCTTCTGCAGCTTTGAATTGTTGCAGCAGTTTGGGCTTGGCCTTGGGCATAAACTCGGCGCGGATGCCCGCCTCCCACAGCCTGCGCGCCACCTCCATGCGCTCCAACAATAATCCTCCGAATTCTTTACCGCCAAAAGCCATGACGTAGACGTCGATTCCGGGTGCCGACGCCGCCTTTTCCCTCTCGCGCCGCGCCTTCAGGATGGTAAAGATGCGGTCCACGCCAAATGACACGCCAACGCACGGAATGGTCCGCTTGCCATACATTCCGACTAGGTTGTCGTACCGCCCGCCAGCAGCAATGCTGCCAACATGATTCGCCGGATCGTCCAATTTCCCCTTCTTTTTTTCTGCGGCGTCGTCCTTAGGTGCTAGGTTGATGACCTCATATATCAAGCCCGTGTAGTAGTCCAGGCCTCGAGCAAGGGCCAGTTCAAACGTGACTTTGTGAGTTATCTTAAATGCGTCGAGATACGATCCGAGCAGTGCCATGTCATCAAGACCAGACTTGATGTCCGCATTGGCGCATAGCTGATCGTTTGCCCGCAGAAAGTCCACCATTTCCATGACTGTGCCGCTGTGGCGCACATAGTCACCAATGCGGTCTGCTATTTCTCCGGATAGCCCCTTCTCTTCTACTATTTCCTTTTTGACGTCTATCCATGTCATCTTATCAAGCTTGTCTACCGCGGAGCTGATGGAGCGTATCTTGTCTGCCGGAACACCTGCCACGGCAAACAAGCCATCAAGGATCTTTCTATGATTGAGCTTGATGGTGATGCCTAGACCAATGGCTTCGAAGACCTCGACAATAATTCGTAATGTCTCGGCATCAGGAATCATAGGATCGTAGACACCAGCGATGTCGAAGTCACATTGGTGAAACTCTCGGAGCCGGCCGCGGGCAATGGCGGGCTGGTCACGCCTGTAGACCTTTGCCAGTTGATAGCGCTTCACCTGCTGGATGCTGTTCATTGCCAGCCAACGGGCAAACGGCACGGTTAAGTCGAAGCGAAGAGAGCAAAGCTCACCGCCTTGGTCCTCGAGATCGTACATCAGGCGCGAATCCTCGCCATACTCTGAGAACAGTTGTTTTAGTGTTTTTAGCTTCAGAATTCATTGAACAAAGAGGCATACTGCCAGCGAGAATCTCTTTCAGTTCGAATACGGGCGTGTCGAGAGGTGTGCCTCCGTGGCGCTTAAAAATGTCGGTGATGGTTTGACTTCATCGCAGAGTCAGGGGAGAGGGGGGAAAACCAGGCTTCTACGACAATAGGCACGGTGCGTGTCTGGGCACGTACAAGACTTCATCGCGCAGAAGCATGTCCTGGCCACTCCAGTCACGAGTGCCTTTGGGCACTTTGAGCGTGACAGCCCCGCGCGAAGGCTTGGCCTCCTTGCCTCCGGAGCTTGCCATAACTCGTTCTACTTGTGCGGCGACCGAAAGAGGCCAGGATCGGATTGGAAATGAAGAGAATATGCGCAATTTCAGGAGGCAGTGGCGTCGGATGGAAGCGTGGGTGCGGATCAGTCCAGGCTTTCTGCTGAGCGCAAACAGCATGCCGTGGTGACCTGTAGGGCAAGAAATGTTCCAAATTCATCTCTCCAGAGATTTTTTAAGTCCCCGCCAACCAAGTATGCGAGGTAGGAGCAGTCGAGCCAATCGTAATCGCGCATTGCCCTTGCCATTCTCCATTTAGTTCCGATGAAGATCACTCAGCCGCAGCCTGGTGAGCCAAAAACTACTCACCGCGACTCCTCATCATGGGCATATACGAATACGTACGTCCGTGCCACGGCTTATGCATTGCTGTACATTGGTAACTACCCATAAGCCAGGTGAAAATAGCATCTTAAATTTCTTCTGTGCTGTTTTGACTATCAGGCACATGTCTCCAAGGAAGCGCAGGCTACTGGTTTGAGTTTCGCAGATAACAAGAGCAAAAGCATCAGACATGAACTTCTAAGTGACTTCTTGGCGACAGGAGAATGCTGGAAGGGTATGACACATGACACATCTATTTATTTTGGATTTTCCCTTGGTCCATCTAGTTCACATCGAGTCCTAAAAACGGCTTCGAGTGTGTAGCATATGCAGCATCTTCCCCAAAAAGGCCATCAAAATCCCGGCCGAGAGACATTCGACGGCTAATCTTTTACCAAGATGACCATGGGCATTCGAGCCACTAGCTTTGGTAAATAACTTCATTGTTGCTTCTCCAAGCGGGCCTGTTGTTTAAGAGCCCGTCTGCGTATGTCTTTGTGTGTGTTTTTGTTTTGCTTGGTGACAAGCGGGTGGTCGACGCCAACGGTATTCTCAACTACCCACAGAATGAATGCATGGCTCCACCATGGCGTGTAAGTATTTGCTGCTTTCTGGAATGAGCCGAGGCCCACCTTGCCCAGGGCCGCCTTGACAAAGTCAGAGGCTGTGGGAACAAACAGACTAGCATGCCGGATTTTGCTCATTTTGGTGGCGATGAGATAGCTGAGTATGAAACGGACATCGACACCATCTTCCGCCAGCTCCGACGCCAAGCTAGTGCTCCACTGCTGCAGGAATGCTTTACTGCCAGAGTACGTCGCCAGGTAGGGGGTAGGTGTCCAACCAGCAAAAGAACCGAGTGTAAGAATAAGCCCGCCTCTTTGCTTTCGGAGTTTTGGTGCGATTATTCTCGTGACCGCGACGGTGACGACGCAATTGACCAGAATTATCTCATTCAGCTCATCATAATCCGTCTCGAAGAATGGCACCGGCATGGCATGGCTCCTGCCCACGTTGTTGACAAGAATTCCCACGTCGATCTCCTCTAACGTCTTTTGGAGAAGATGCTGGACGTCGCTTGTCATATTGGCAAAGTCTATACCAAATGCCCTTATCGACAAGTTCTTGCCGCTATATTTTTCCTGGAGACGCTTAGTGGTCGCATTAAGCTTCTCACCCGGTCGAGATAGGAGGAGAATATTGAAATCTTGGCTGGCCAGCTGATCAGCAAACTCGCTGCCCAGCCCGTCTGAAGCACCAGTTACGACAGCCCAGGAGCCGGCTTTGCGGTATTTTTTAAGCTATTTGAGGTGTCAGTGCTCCGACGGCAATCGGCGAGGATATGTGCGACTCACATCAGTACCGCTGAAGATAAATGTGCTGAGCGCAAACCGCAGAAAACTCAGCAGCTTGGATGCAATGTACAGGGTCCCAATGCCGGTCAGCAGCCATTGAAAGGGCTGCAAGGCACGAGGAAGTTGAAAATGAAGCTCCCGTGTTTGATCCATGAATTCAGTTTTCAATGTCGGCCAAAGGCGTGGAAATTAGGGTGATGCGGAAAGGGCCTAGGTTATGGGAGGTTTGGCAATTGTGATGTAGGCCAGACTGTTGGGGGTGGAACGGATGGAGCTATCCACTTCCACGGCCGCCACCACCGCCACTCGGGCTATCACGGGTGCCCCAAAGCTTCGCTTATCTATCCTCCTTAGGATCCTGTCCTTGCCAAAATTTTGCTGCTCAATGAGACAGACTGGCTGTCATCTTCTCCAGAGCCGCTTCAGACGGCGCCTGTCCACGATGGAATTTTTCCGCTCGCTGATTCCCCCTGCCAAGGGCTTTCTGCCTTACTATATGCTCGCTGTATTGAGCCTCCCCTATCCGGTGACTCAGATTTTGTGGCGTCCTTTTTGGGCGGCCCGAGTTGGCTCGTGTAACTGACAAGCCACTTTCGATCACCATAGCTCTCTTTTATTTCCGTCGGCAACTCCGTCCAGACCTATCTCACGCTCCATTTCTCGCGTCGCGTCTACAACGGCCGCTTCGTCCGTAATCCCAAGCTGCCGCCTGCTTCGGTTACATTCAACCCCGAAGACGCCGTCAATAAGCTCGTGCCAGCCATCCCGCTGTCCTCGTACCCGCAATCGACGGATCAGGTCACGCCTCTTGCTGGTCGTCTGTTTGGCACCTGGACACTTATCACTTCTATTATTCGCTGCTACGCTGCTTACAACCTGCATTTAGCTCCTGTCTACAATATTGCCATCTGGACCTACGTCGTCGCCCTGGGTCACTTTGCCAGCGAGTTATTCGTCTTCAGAAGTATGACCTTGAACTTGCACCAGATCTTCCCCTTGGCTTTGGCTAGCTGCGCTCTGATTTGGATGCCGCTGGTTCGCGTTCACTATGTTGAGGACAACTAGGGAGGAATACCCTTCGCGTAGATGCTCCGATATGCCAGCTTTTTTCGCGGCAGAGGGGAAAGGCGCAGGCGCGGTTGAAACAAAAATATGATGCATATTTAGTCAATCACCATGTACAACTCGTTGGCGGTTATACTCGCTTAGGGCTGTTTCGATATAGCTCCCCGCCACAGGTTCGTAGCCGTGCTGCGGCTTGCTCGGGCGTAATATCCCTTTGAGGTTCGGCCATAAGCTCATAGCCGACAAGGAACTTTTTAACGGTGGCGGAGCGCAGCAGCAGCGGATAGAAGTGCATGTGCAGATACCCGCTTTCGATCTCGTCTGCGCTGCCCTTGAGCGGCGCTTGATGGATGCCCAAACTGTATGGGAAGTTGCACTCAAATAGGTTATCGTACCTGCAGGTCACCTCCTGGATAACCACGGCGAACTGCAGGCGCTCCTGAGGTTCGAAGTCGACGAGTGAGCGTACGTGTCATTTGGGAATGACGAGGACTTCAAAGGGCCACACTGCCCACCAGGGGCACACAGCAACGAAGCCGTCATTCTGCCACCATACGCGCTCGCCCTTGGATAGCTCAAGCTGAACATAGTCTCCTAGCAAGTGGCGACCGCCATGCTGGGCACGATATTTGGACGTCTGCACGAGCTCCTTGCCCGGCTCCTCAGGCATCGTTGATGTCGTCCAGACTTGACAATGTGGATGTGGATTAGAGTAGCCCATAGCGGCTCCCTTATTCTCGAAGATTTGCATGTACCTATACTTGTCACGGGGGGTGGGCGCGGCATCGGGCAACATCGATATATCTAGATTCGGCGTCAGCCTAGCAAGAGCATTTGAACCTGCCAAATGGTTTGCGTAGATGCGCGTCCAGTGCTCAACGGTCGGCAAGATCTCATCCGCTGGCATATCAGCCAAGGTGAGGTGGTGCTTGGGCGAGAAGGTGATGACGTAGCAGATGCCCTTGACGCCTCGGGCTCGCAGCAGAAGCGCTTCGACATCTACCAATAGTCAGCTGAAATAAACGGCTTGACAACAAAAATTTGCTGATAAAATAAGTAGCACTATTGCTAGAAGAAGTCCCAGATTCATAGTCGGGCTGCTGCTCCTTAACGGCACTATAGTCATTGACGAAAGCGAGCGTCTTTTCGTAAACCGGGTTCTTGTCACCGGCTGCGCGGGAATTGCCAGGGCACAGATAACACTAACATGGGCCCGATTGTCAGGCCTGACTGACGTTGCGTTCGCCTTTTTGGGTCTCATTCATCGGGAAAACATACTTGAGGATCGTATTCGGGCAACGAGTTAGGAACAGCGGCTTCTTGGGCTCCTCTTGTGGTAATTTCTGTTAAATTCTGGACTAGCAACATAATTCTGGGCGCCGAGCAGTTCACTCACTGCCATGGGCATTTGGTGCGGTGAGGTGACACGAGGAGCCAGCTGTCAGTGAGTGGATTGTAGCGCCGATGAGATATATCGTCGAGGACCTTGTCCGACATGATGATGATAGCAGGAGACAGCACAGCAGGATAAGACTCAGAAAGGAATTGCAGGCCGCAAAGCGTGAAGTGACAGAACTCGATTTGATTTAATAAGTTTGAAGTCCTGCGATACGTGAAGGGGATAAGAATGGTGGAGGTGGTGAATTTATTAACGTCGTGCAGCACGTATCTATGCACGTGCGCCATCCCGATAGGGCAAACGACGCGGGAGAACGCACTAATCGCGTCTCCCGGTTCAGTCGGCTATCTCACAAGCCAGCAGTCTCTGAAGCCTGGGTTGGCACTCTCCCCCAGGTTCGACGCGTCCGACGCCCGCAAGCCGTCATACGAAGGATCGTGAAAGCCAGGGAAAATTCCCGCGGGAGAAAACCTGGCGAGGTTGGGTTCATGAGCAATACCTTTCGGCGCAGTCGGACCGGTGAGGTGTTGCATCGGCGGCGACGAGGTTGGGCGGTAAGCCGCTCAATCGTGGCGAATGCACGAGTTGAGAATTTTCGGGCGACGGGGAACCCTCCCAGGAATCCCGTCGCGGAAGCCGTGTAGTGTGTAGTCCTCGTTGTGCCCGGGGGAAGAGAGGTGGTGCTGGTGGTGTTGAGGTCGAGGGCCAGTTGGCTTCGCGGAGTTGTGGCGTGTTAGTGTAGAATGGTGCACAGAATACTGGCACTACCGAAATCTAACAGCAGCGAGAGGCTGAAAAAATTTTCGGGAGAGGTTTGTAAGGGGACAAGAATGTGTTAAGGCGAAGTGTGCGAGGGGGATGAATATGAGATCATGTCATGTGGCTGCGGGTCGCCGCTGCTAAGTTATGATGGGCCATCGAATCAGTGTGAGTTGAGGTATTGTGTTGCATGTTTGCCGCCACATACTCCATCTGATATGATGACCGTTATTTCGGGCCCCGCCCATAGGCCATTTTGAGGTAGATGGATGGCTCAAGGGCTCGCGCTGTGGAAAAGTATGGACGAACGAGTGAGTGTTCGCCACCTTGTGGTGTGTTCATGTGCGCGGTTAGTGTGCACAGACAGCTCAACACGGAGTACGCTTGTCGGAACTCGGCGCACTGGACCGGCGATCTGGAAAGATGGAGTATTTATCACGTGATAAAGAGAGTTTTGAAAGAAGCATTTACCGCATTGAGAAAGGCGCAAATTTGGCTTTCCTGAGAAAGCCCCGCTACCGAAGAGGCACGTCCAAAGACTATCGTGACAGCACGTCGTCTAATCCCGAGCCGAGAGCGCATAATTTGAACAGCTTTTTTATTGCACGCACTGTCCATCATCGGTGGCCGTGGCGAACTGGCGTCTAGTCGCCTACTACGCTTCCTCCATCTGCCCGCCGCCCTCCGGCCGCACGCTCATCGAAACCGGGAGTCCGCGATTGACCTGACGGCTCCAACAGTAGTCAATGGGTGTCATTCGCAAGAAGACGGTAACAAGAGGGGTAGAAGGAGGCGTGAAATATGTTTGCGATGTCTGCTTATCTGACATCACGTCAACCGTTTGTTCTACTTTAACTTGTATGGCTTCGGCTCGTGACTTATTTGGCGCATATAGGTGCGTATTCGATGTGCAGACCTGGCATGCTCCGATTTCGACCTCTGTGTCTCCTGCTTTGCAAATGGCGAGTCTCGCAACGCTCATGATCCGGTGACACATCCCTTTCGAGTCATCGAACAAAATTCGTTTCCTATCTTCGATCTTGAATGGGGAGCCGACGAGGAGCTACTTCTCTTGGAGGGTGCGGAGACGTACGGGCTGGGCTCGTGGGCTGACATCGCTGATCACATCGGAGGCTTCCGCGAGAAGGACGAGGTTCGTGACCACTACCTCGACACATATGTCCGTTCGGCCAGATTCCCCCTTCCGGAGCGGTGCAGCACGCACAACTCGGACCTCGCAAACCAGGTGCCAAGAGAGGAGTTTCAGGCACGCAAAAAGCGCCGGATAGAGGAGCGCCGTGAAAAAGCCAAAAATGCACCAACCTTGCAACCCAAGACGAAGCCGACAGCTAGCGTCCCCAGTTGTCATGAGATACAGGGCTTTATGCCTGGCCGGCTTGAATTCGAGA
>KN173784.1:18897-112147 GCA_000758425.1 Nilaparvata lugens yeast-like symbiont | reverse complement strand
GAGTTGAACCTGAGGCAGGCCATTGCCCAGCTGCAGGAATGGCGCAGCATGTGCATCGGGGACCTACGCAGCGGCGAGAAATTCGAGATGGAGAAGGCGCAGAGAGCGCAGAAATCTGTTCCGATAGGCTCCATGGATCGGGAACGGCTGGCTTCTAGCCAACGGTCTAAGCAAACGCCACTGTCGGAGGTTCCGAGCGGCGCGGCACTTGTGGCACCTGAGCTGGTTATCAGGCCGGCATCGCAGACGCAAAGCGAGTCCCATGGCAACGGTGACAGCAAACCACAGATGAATGGTCACGCACCAGTTCGGCAAAAGCAGATGCCGCAGCCCGTCTCGGGCGTACAGCCTCTGCTTCTGACCCAAAACAATGCACCGGACTTACACTTGCTGACGCCTGAAGAGGTCAAGTTGTGCGAGGTAGTGCGGTTGCAGCCGAAACCGTACCTGATGATAAAGGAACAGATGCTCAAGGAGGCGTTAAAATCAAATGGCACTCTGCGGAAGAAACAGGCTAAAGACATATGTCGTCTGGACTCGCAAAAAGGCGCAAGGATATTCGACTTTTTCATCAACGCCGGGTGGGTCGGCAAGGCATGATGTGCCTCGGTGTGGGAAGAGAGGGAGGTTGTCAAGCCTTGTTTTTAGTAGTATATCCCATTTGAACGCCAGCTGGCTTGGGGTATGAACCCTGTGCAGCACTACGAGGATACTAATCATAGCCAGCAAAGATGATTTAGGTATCCATTGGCTCACTCCCTGGCAAAGGCTCGGAGCCCGCCAATCCAGACCGACCGGGAAAAGGCCTAAAAAAGAGTAACCACCAATTGATCGGTTGTATCCTTGGTGAAATTTTTCCGCCAAAAATAATTCATGACTAAATGTTGTAGGGAAAGAAAGCACTCCGTTCGCGGATTGGACAATAAGGACTTAGACGACGATGATGAATGAGCGATTTTCAGGTTTCGAACAAAGCCGAGGCTATGAAGAAAGGATTCCAATACATTCAAAAAGACCTTGATACCTACAAGCCAGACACAGTCGTGCAACGGGCCTATTCAGTGGGCAATCCTCTCTAATGAGGAAGAAAAACTTGTCGGAGATCTAGAGTCACAGCCTCCTGGTGAGGTAGCTGTCGACAAGGCTGACGAGCCTTCCTTTGGGTCATAGTCCATGCCGATGGATTTCACACAAGACCTCGATATCACGGCCGAACTACAGGCGTCATGTGAATCACAGGCATCAAAGCAGAAGACCGATTGGGACGCAACTGACAAGTTTTATTGCCTCACAGGAAAGAAATTGAGCGTGAATTTACATCAGTTAGCAGCAGAAATTGAGAACATAGCTTCGGTAAACGGTCAGTAAATTTGAATATAGCTTCAATATGACTCAATCTATAGCGTCAGATGATTTTCCAACGTTGTATAGACCTCTCTGTAAGTTGCCTTATTCCTCGCGGTAGCGGTCTGGGGCGTGTGCGCAAACCAGTTCAGCGACGTGCCTCGCTCAGCCCGACTAAGCCACACTCGACCCACTTTTCGTGTGCCGTCTACGAGAATACGAAGTACTTCGTAGGTGTGCTTGATAAATGAACCCATACACAAGCATGGCCCAATGGGTTGCCACTGAACGCCGTCTAGTCACAACAAGAGCAGCCGTACCCTGCAAGAGACCGCACATTTACTCGGATAAAGAGGTATCTGTAGCTTCCTTATGAGCTGCATTGAGCCCATACCAGCCTTCGCGCGCCAGGATAAAGTACCTGAGCACGAGATTGCTTCTCTTCCCTTTACATCATGGATGATATGTCAGCCAGCGGTCGAGATCGCCAGGTGCTCTTCCAAAATGTGAGATGATCTCATTTGCCGTTGAGTCTTTCCTTTTTTACTCACTTCAAAATCTACTGCAGTTAAAACCATGTTGCGTCAAAATAAGCCAACTGGTCATCCGCGATTTGCAACTTCGAACTCCTCTTCAAGAACTGGTCGGCCTCACCAGCCAGTTATTAGTCACTCTTGAGGAGCAAGTCGGGCGCGATCCGGCACTTCTCGAAGAAAAGCTTGCCGAATATGTCTTTTTCCCGTTGTATCACATTTTCTGCCAGATGAAACGGTTTCCAGAGTCGGTTGTTGAGAACTCCATCAAATGTCTCCGTATTCTTATCATATACGGCTGGAAGTCTAAAATATCAGCAAAAATGGTCCAGCATATATTGAGTCTGTTAATTTTCATCATCGATGGCCCCCCTGGCTCTCACTACAGAAGAAAGCCACCCGAAGAAACGGTGCTCGAGGCATTTAGAACACAGACCGCCTTACTAAATACGGCTGCCTTGTCCACTACCGCAGCATCTGGCCTTTCCGCGCAAGAAGTCGTCCCAGTCCTAGGGCACGGGATCACGGTAATGCTAGACGGTGCTGTTGATGGAGCTAGCCCGCCGATTCAACTGGAAGCCCTCTATTCTCTACGAGCTATCTATGGCGCCCTCAAGGAACATGAAGCTTTGGCCAGCTTCCTGCCTGGAACAATATCCTTATTGACGAAAATTTTATCCATGCCGAATCGATACAAGACGAAGGTGCTGGCAGAAAGTGTACACACCGTGCAAATCGCCTTGACCCACGTGCTTGGCGACGTGAGGACAAGAGCAATTTTCACTCGAAACCAAAGCGAAAAACCAACCGATCACGGAAAGCCAAAGACGCTGAGCCCAGCATGGCTACAAGGAACGGTTGCGCAGGTCAAGGTAGCCTTAGCGAAAATCATGAAACTTCGTACACAAGAAAAGCCCCTGCTACGGAAGGCGCTCGGGAGACTCTGCATAGCCTTGATCGATGAATGTCATATCACCCTCGAAAGCTGTGCCGAAATGCTGGTGGAAACTGCCATGATTCTCGATAGTGATATTGACACAGCCGACATGACTCAACCAAATCTGAGCCATTTAGTCAATATCTATCCCAAGTTAGGAGAAACTGTCAAGACAATCGTATACAACTGGCTGTCACGCCTGTCACAAGTGATGCAGATGGGCGACGACGACACAAGAAAAGTGGCAATACATGATTTGGGAAACAGCATTGACTTGTGTCGGAGACTGAGTCTCGAATCAACGTCTCTCGATGACATCTTATCTGTGACACTAAAAGACAGCATGGTGGCTTTGATACTGTCGTCGCCGAAGCAGCTCGACTACGAGGGAAAAATCCAACTATATGACGGAACCATGTCGCTGGACCTATCAACACTTGACGACCAATTTCAGCCCATTATTCTGTCTAGCCAAAGTCAAAAAGACCTGAAGATGGAATGGATGCATCTGCTTGATCGGCTTGGGTCTAAATCCCAGAAAGCTCAGCTTGCAGCTTCCTTGATGGAATTTGTTCGAGAGTCATCTTTCGTCGATCGAACTGCCGCCATGTGGCTTTGCTTTCAGCTGGTGAAGCGTTCAGGTGACTTTGACGGGGATGCAGACGACTTTCTGGATTTGTCCATTTTTGGAGAGGCGCCTGAAGATGCAGATGCTGTCTTGAATGGCCTTTATAACTTTGCGGTCCAAGCAATTAACTGTCACACAGAATTAGCCTCGGAGGATTGGGCTTGCCAGGCATTATCGCTGGAAGTAATTGCATTCGCTGCAGACAAGGCTGGTCGTTCCTTTCGACCCGAACTTATCGACGTGCTCTTCCCGATAGCGACGTTTTTTGGGTCTGAGAATGTCAGGCTTCGACAGCATGCAATTGTTACGCTGAACAGGATCGCGTCATCGGTCCAGTATCCTTCCGTATCGGACTTGATCATTGACAACGCTGATTATATGATCAATTCCGTCGCGCTGCGACTGAATACGCTGGATATTTCACCGGCGTCAATGCAAGTGCTCCTAATGATGACTCGACTCACGGGCTCGCGTCTGGTGCCATTTCTCGACGACGTCGTCGATTCCATTCTTGCGGCTCTTGACAGCTTTCACGGTCATACGTCGTTTACCGAGAGTCTGTTTACCACTTTGAAAGAAATCGCGGATCAGATATCTGGTGTCGATCAGCGCTTGTTGTGCCATCACGAACTGGCAGCTGTGGACCATAGAAAGCAGAGACAGAATAAGGACGAGATGAAACATCTTCTGGACTACTTGGACAGACGCGCAGAGCGGCTAGCCCGTGACGCGGAAGAAGCGGCGAGCCAAAGGCTAATTGAAAGCCACCTCAAGGAACCATGGAAAAGCGAAACCGCTACTGAAGCAAACGGCGCTGATTTAGTCGATCAACAGCGGACAAGTCACCACGACGAAAAGCCACCTAGCTCGCCGACGTATCAACTCCTGCTTCGGATCGTCTATCTCGCCGAGCACTACTTGACGTCACCAAGCCCGAAGCTTAGAAGGTCGCTATTGGAGCTTCTCGCAACAGCTTCAAGAACGCTTGCTGGAAATGAAGATTCTTTTCTACCCGCTGTCAACGCCATCTGGCCCGTTGTGATTAACCGACTACGAGATCCCGAGACATTCATTATTGTTGAAGCATGCCACACTCTGTCGAGTCTTTGCGAGACCGCTGGCGATTTTCTGAGTTCCAGGTTTCAGACAGAGTGGACCAATGGCTTGCATGAATGGTGCTGTAAAGTTAAACAGCAAAACTCGAATGAATCAGTTTTTAGGGCTACGAAGAAGGGCAACCCGGGTGCTCATGGGACGGGAAATATCGTCATCCCTATCCAGCTTGCTGACGGTATTAGACGTCAAGAAGCGGCGTATAAGAAGCGGCGATTACTGCACGGACTGTATCCGGGAGCGGTAGCCTGGAGCAGCATTCTTCAGTCGCCAAGGTTTGGGAAGCGGTGGTTCAGCTTTTAACGTCAATCCTCTCCTTCGTCAACGTAACCGAAGCGATGTTTGACGAAATTTTAGACATCCTGTCCGATGTGATGGAAGTGAACAAGGACGTCCGAGAGGCATTGGAAACTATTGATGCAGATGCGGTCTGGCTGATCAGATACGCAAGGGGATACATCGATCCGCTGCCAGCACCGCAAATGGAGGGTGCAGCCTTTGTTCCGATGGAGAAGATGCCGCGATGCTGCGATTAGGCGTGTGCCGATCGAACCATCGAAGAGACGGTGATCAACCGATGCTGTTTTACCATCATGTTCACGTTACTGCGCTCGATTTCTGTCAGATTGTGGGCGTCGCTGTTACATATCCATGTACCAGTGCTGTCATCAGCTGGCTCGCATTGGCTTGACGAGGTGGCACCCAAAGACCTCTTTTTCCTTCTGGCGTGCTATCGGCCAAGGCTGCTGATTCTTCCAAAGCATCTTGCACCTCTTTCAAGATGAACAGTCTTGCGTCCTCTAGCTCCTTATCGTTGAGGGTAATTTCTTCCTGGCCAGGCGGCACTCGGGCGATAACTCCAAGCATCAGGGAAGCCAGCTAGGACCAGGGCTAGGAGGAGTGGATAACGACGCGACCAACGCCGACAATGGCCCCCTCCCGAACCTTGCGGTGGACGACTTGCTCGACAGACTTGCCAGGCTCGAGGAAGCCAGCCAGCGTGGATTAGCAATAGCAGCAGAAAGAGTGTGAATTGGTAGTGGCCCACCAACTCGAGATAATCGAGCCGCGGGAGGCTGAGGTCTCTGGACAGGCGGGATCGGGTTTAAACCTGTCGCTACCAATACTACGTGGGCGCTTCGACTATCCAGTGCACCTTAACAGTCACATCGTAGAGGCTCTCGACCACGTGGCCGGCTCGGACAGCGGTTGGGGGAGAGAATCTTCGGGGGTGCGCTGCAGGCCTCCCTACCTGCAAAGGGCCTGGAACTTTACCCAAGGCTGGCAACGAAGTGGCAGATGACTGCCCTATGTGCAGCCTGAGGGCCGCCTCCTTCTTGTCCAGCCACATCATCACTTCCGGACGAATCCCAGTTTGGGCCAGTTGCATGGCCAGTTGCCGCGGCGACTGGCCAGGTCTGTTCGCGATCTGAGCCTACGTAGGCTTCCGGGTCTCCCAAAAAGTCCAGGTGATTTGGGCAGGTCCACTCACCGCCAACGGAGTTGAAGCGACTGACCTTCGCGCTTGTTTCTAGGTCGCTTTGCCGGGGTAGTTGGGCAAGTTATGTTACTAGCTAATAACGTGTGTAAAGTGCACAGAAGGAAATTAGGCTCTAGCTGTTAGACGAAAGGAAGAAGACGTGCAAAGTGCTTTGGATTGATGTGCTTAACCTTGCAAAACGGAGGGGAAAATCGTGATCTCTTTATATGTTACTGATACGCAAGGCCGTGAAGCGAAGGGGAGAAACGCCACGAGGTCGGCCAGATATGTCTGAGATACCTGGAACGGGCAGGGGCGGCAGGAAGAGAGAAAGAGGGTGCTTGTAGTCAAAAGAATTCGCGCAGAGTGGCCTCATCACGTTCTGCCAGGGCGCAGGCATTGAAACCGCTATGGATCTTGTGCATGGAAGGCCGCCGATTCTTCTGGTATGATCATTTGACTACTGACATGTCGTGGCGGCCGTGACGGTTGATCTTGTTGCTGAGGTTGTCTTTGGATTCGCCTTCCAGGTTGTCTCAGCCGCCATTTCGTGCCAGGGAGCAGTACCACGGCGTCCGCATTTTGGCCGCGTAGACGGTTGCTGCAAACGGTTACGGGCAGGGCTCTCATACACGGAATCATTGTCGCTGTTCTCGCCTTTTTTTCCGGCATCTGTTTCACATTCCGCACCTGCTTGTTTACGGTAGCGCCGCAGCCGAACGGGGAAAAGCATCAGGTTAAACCAATCCTCGGCATCTATATCAAGTTTTCAAAGCTAGTCTCATCGCCCCCTTGCTTGAAAAGCTGATCACCATCGAAGAACTCGCACGATTGCTGTTGATGTCGTTACGCATCTACGTTGCCTGTTAACCCGAATTTAACGGCTACCAAAAAAACGCTAGGATACCCCATTTAGGACACCCGAAAATGAAGGAATGCTGAGTTGAGATACGGAAGAGGTCGACGACACCATTTCTCTTGCACGACGTTGTAATTGAATAATGGCCACACTGGATAGCGACCTGCTTGTTACTGGCCTTAACCCTGGCCAAATCGTCTTACGAGTCCTTACCGTAAGATGTGAAAAAGGCGTTGCGTGAATGAAGCTTCAACTTGTTGCACATGCATCGTAATTGCGATTGGGTGCCTTTTTTTCAGAGCCATCGTCCAATTGCTCCTCGTTTTGAAGCCGTGCATGTAAATTCTGGACCAATCAAGATCCAAGAAACTCATTGATCCCTGTCTGCATCAAACCCTTATATTGGGAAAATTTTCTTCAGATTAACGTAACTCATCTTACGGCTAAATCATCACGCAAACGGATTAACTATCCGATCCCGGATAAACAGCCCAAAAAGGATTAGTGCCAAAAGACCCGGGTAGGATAAAAACTCCGTCTCATCTCCCAGCCCACAATGAATTTCTTTCTTCATCAGTAGGGTTATTACTACACCGTCAAGTGCTTTAATAATCGCAACGGCGGCTCCGCGCAAGCGGCTTGCTGAGGGCTACTCTTCTCCTGTCCTTGGGTTTCCTTTCGTTCCCGGCCTCCCAGAGAAAGTGTGATTGCCTTTCCTACCAGCCACGGACGCCGGCTCGACTGTTCAGTGACTGGGGTGGTCTCGACAATTGATATGCTCCAAGGGCGGGGAGGGTCGAGTGTCCCAGTGTGACCAAGTTTGCTTTGATATAAAAAGACTTTTGACAGGATGAAGGACAACCACCAGATCTTGATCTTTCGGAGGGGAGCTTTAAAGGGAGCGATAGAGGAAGCTGAAAATTGACGCACGTGAGACTACAAATGTCAAGGATGCTTATCGCAACAGTGAGTATTGCAATGCATCCACACCATCGAAAATTCTCATTCGTAGACGGTCTGCTGCAATAATGTCGGAACATCAGCTTAATGACATTTCTGCCGCGCTACTATCAGTGAAATTAGATCGCGTGGACGAAGACTTGCGATAGCTCGATAGCTCTAAAGTCGATTGGCCGATTTATTCACGACGTACGTCATGCGGGAAATTCGCGGGAGCACGCGGCAACAGCGTCTCCTAGTTCGATCGGCTATATCATCCCCACCCGTACAGTTTGTCGAAGGTTGGGGCTTGTCAATCCAGGCCGTATTCGATCTACAGCAACATCAAGGGTCCGCGTGTGTTTGGAGCTTCTGCTTTTCCCCCCTCGTCGTGTTCCCGACCGGATTTCTCCTTCACCTCCAATACCCGGGTTTCTCTCACTGCGGCCCGGCGGGGAAAACTTCCATAGGAGAAAATCTGGCAAAGTCAGGTTAAATATGCATATTTCGCAGGGCAGTCAGACCGGTAGTATGGTGCTGCATGGGCGTGAAAAGGACCAAGAGCAGGCCTTTAAGTAGATTTCGTCCTTAACGAAGGAGCATATGTACATAACACGTGACTTGATGGCGGCCGATCGGTCGCGACGGGACTTACCGAAAAAAACACTCAGGAAGAGATGATATACGGTATTGGACGTCGGATCTCTTGCTTAAACGTAGTTGCACCAAATTTTTTTCCATTGTGTGAGCTTATCCGGACCGCGTGCTCTTCCTTTTACCCCGGAAGCTGCGATACCACCACTGCCACAGCGGTCAGGGAGCTCTCTATAACGCCTGCCAAGGAAAGCGAAGGAGAGAGAGACAAATTATTGGAGATTGAGCGCATCCACGTCCTGAATCGCTTCGCCATGTCGTTGCTCTGGAGTGCGCTCACAGGCGGCAACAAGCCTCAGACCCAACATCAGCCGCAGCCGCAGTCTACAACGTCGTCGCCACCGTCGTCCGACAGCTTGAATCTCTGGCAGGATCAAGACGTCAACTCCTACCTACAGAGCTCGGCCTTTGCTGATCCATCGATGCTGCATCCTCTCGCCGGGCTCAACCGCGAGACGCTCGAATACCTGACGCTCGACGAATCGGCACTGTCGGAATTGCCGGGCAGCCAATCGGTGTTGCCGTCGCGCGGATTCGCCGACGACCTTTGCTATGGTACCGGCATCACGTACCTGACGGCACTCTCGATAGGTGGCGCTTGGGGCTTGCAGGAGGGGCTGCGCAGGTCGAACGGCCAGCCGCCCAAGCTGCGCCTCAACTCGGTGCTCAACACTGTAACACGTCGTGGGCCCTTTCTCGGAAACTCAGCCGGTGCGATTGCCATCACGTACAACTGCATCAACTCCCTCATCGGCTACCTGCGCGGCAAGCACGATACAATCAATAGCATTGCCTCAGGCGCTCTGAGCGGAATACTCTTCAAGTGTACTAGAGGAGTGCGTCCAATGATGATATCTGGCGCTATCGTGGGCTCTATTGCCACAGTCTGGGCCGTAAGTGGCACGCTTGCCTTGATGAGCTGTTGGATTTGGCAGACGCGCTCACCATTACCAATACCACAGGCTTTCCGGCGATCTGTCTTTCCTGTGCCCAAGCCCGTTTCTCAGGTGGAGAAACAGCTTTAATGCTGGCGAAAAGGGCTATAAAAACACAAAGAAAATTGAGTCTTCGGTGGCGCATGACCGGCCATGACTCCCGGCTCGGGACAGCGTCATGGGGAAGTGCATTAGACGAATGAGCGAACTGGATGGACTCACCATGAGTCTCCGGGCAAGTATGTCGAACTTTGATGTTTGAAGCGACGGAACGTGTACAGTATTATACGAGGGAACTGGCCAGCGAAGCCGGCGACGATATCAGGAGAGGCGTCTGGCTCACAATATCACGCGATTGGATGGAGGCCTCGATCGTTTGCGGTGCAGGCGTCAACAAACGGAGACAGATTTGGCAGGAGAAGCGGGACTTGTGGGGTGCGCAGTGTGTTGAATAAGCTCGATCCGCCTTTACTGAGAGTCAATGCCAGAGGCTAACGACATATGGATGCGCTGCATCGGCCATGGTGACGGCTTGCAGCTGCGGTGGATGATAGAGTGGGCTGGACGGGGAAGCCTGAAAGCCTGCCGACTGGGCCAGCAACGCGACTGAAGAGAGCAGAGGCAATGCCTTGAGGCAGGGCTCTCGCTGGCCGGGAACTGGACCTCTTTTCTCACATTATGTATCTAGTTTTTTGCCCCTTGGAGGCCTCAGGCAGATCGGCAGGCAGCAAGAGACGAGGCCACCTCACCTCGGCAACTGAGCAGGCGGGCGGGCAAGCAGGCAGGTAGGCGTACTTGCCCGACACATCCACCACTAGCCAGCCACCGTCCTGTAACAACTCGGGTTCAGGGGCAAATAGAGAGAGTCAAACAAACAGACGAAGAGCTGAAGAATACCGTGATCGACGTACAATTCGCCGCATCACCGACTAATTCGTGGAAAGAAAGAGATGTGCTGCCTTCCGTGCTTTCCCTGGACATGGACCGAGTATGAGGATCCTCTGGACTCAATGCCCGAGCAGTTCGCCTGGGTGATAGAGGGAAATCGGTTTGTTTTGCGCCTGCTGGTAAGTGGACATGAAGGCACCGCAACAGGCGGCCGTGTTTTCTTCAGTGCTTTGGTCATCGGCGTTGTCGTCTTGGGTATCGTCTGGCTGCTTCGTCGGTGACAAACTTTTGGCTAGCTAGCTTACCCTTGCATGCACGTTTCCTCGTTTGCTTGTCGATTTAAGTTAATCTGTTTGTTTGCCTATTTTTTTCCTGCCTACGGACCTATTCGTCGACTTGCTTGCCCATCCGCCTCCTCGGCCTGCTGCTTCATACTTGATCCTGCTTCTTTCGCTGTTCGCCTGGGGCAGCCTACCAGCCTACGCCGCTACCGACCATCTATTTGCCCATACAGGACCACAGCTGTTAGCCAGCTGGCACAAGCTCCAAGCCCTCTAGCAGACGCGTTGCCGTGCCCACGTGTCTCGTTGCTCCCGCATACAAATCTCTCATTCAAATCACCACGCGTCCTTTTTGTCTTTCCTCTCTCCCTCCTTCATCCTCCATCCCCAGCTCGCTCTTCTCCCTCCTTTTTAAGCCAAAGCAAGCGCCTCACTGGCACAATCACCACAAGCATTGCCTGTCCGGCCATCACCTACAACCTCACGTCATCCCCTTCCGCGGTCCTGCTTACCCGCCCGCCTTCAGGGGCAGCTACGATCGAGGTAAGCTCCCGCTGCTACCGCAACCACCGCCCTCACACATCCCTCCAAGCCATGGGCATTGAACAAGCAGAAGGAAGGAGAGGAGCAGGCGGAGCGGGAGGCGAAGCGGCAGGCGGAGAAGCTGGAGGCGGGGGAGAAGCCAAACCTCCCCGGACGCCTCGCCGCCTGCGCACAGAACATAACCTCCCGCCCTCCTCACGACAGTCTTCCCGGAAAATACGTTTTGGGGGCTCCTATGGTAACTCTGACAGTACTGCGTCGCCTGGGCTCAAGTGTTCACAGCCAGACTCGCCCTCAACCGGCCTGTTCACGGCTGCGCACCCGACGCACCGCGTCAACCTGACTGCCATCCCGCAGGGCTTCGTGCAGCAGCAGCAGCAGGCCTCGTTTGTACCGGCTGCTACCGCTGCCAGTGCCCAACCCGCCCATTATCCTATTACCTATATCAGAGGTGCTCGTGCTATTGCCTCCATGGCCAACTATTCCAACGCCGCGCCTCCGCCCTCGGGCCTCAACTTTCAGCCGCCAGTGCCGGACACGACTTTTGGTCCCATGTCGCATGTTTACGTGCCTCGCTTTGACGCGGCACCAATGCCTGTTGGTGTTGTCCCTTTCGTTCCTCTTGTTGCTCGTCCTACTGTCGCGCATCCCCAGACAGTCCCAGTCACCATCACCGTCTTGGTGCCCCAGACGACATTCCCGAACGCACACATCTACTATGCAAGTTTCCGGATCGCCTTCTCTTAATCCGGCTTTTCCTGATTTGTTTAGGCTTGGTAGAAGCCCAGTGGCTACCGTCTCCGCCTCGTTCTCGACCTCTGATCATTTTATTTGTTCTTCTGTCAAGTTTTTTCACTTTGCCTTCTCGTGATGCATTTGACTTCCTCTCCGCTGACACAACTGCGTTACCAGCAACCGGTCGTCGGCTTTGTTCCTGCTGGTCCACCGGGCTATGTCATCAACCATATGCCTGGTGCTCTTCAGCCGCAGCCACCTCATCCCGTCGTGATCAACGGCCAGCTCCACTATCCGATTTACTTATCTGGGGGCCATTATTTCGTGCCGTCTGTTGGACAGGCAAGCGCTACCGCTCCGGCTGTCACTCCAGTTCCGGCTTCAATTGCCGCCGTGCCAGGTAATGGACCCTGCAACCCCGACGTCTCTAGGTTCAACCGCACTCCCAACGAGGAAGTGCTTCGGCAGATCCAGTTTGCCCATCAGAACAAGCTCTTTGAGCCACAGTACTTCAAGCCGGGCGACGACGATCCAAGCCGGTTTTACTATGTTCGCGAAGTTGATGGAAATTGGACACAGCGCAACCGATATACTATAGACCAGCTGCCGTGCCGGTGGTACCGTCACTGACGAAGGCTGGTTCTACGCCGTCCGTCTTCCCGACTAGCTTTGCGCCGACGACGACTATTATCGGATGATTTTTGGTGGTAAGTCGCTCCCCTTTTCACTGCCGCCCTGCATGTCCGATCTTCGTTTCGCCGGCGACTTGTCTTGAGAATGAAGGCACCAGCTTACTCAACCACAACTAGGTAAAGCCTACCAACAAGAACGATCTTCTCTATAGTAGCAAACTCGTTGGCATCATCTACTTTCTCCTTCCCCATTCTATTGGAAAGTAAAGTCCTTCAAAACGCTACCTCTTCACTCAGCATTCGTGAGTGATCTCGAGCCATGTCCATTTTTCTTGATGACGAAAGCTTACACCTCCACAGAATAATGGTCTGGACTCAACGGCAACCGTTACACGGTATTTTTCAGTTAAGACGCAATTTCCTGTTTCCCCAAAAAGGTGCATCTTTGCCTGGTCTTCTTCGTCTCTGCATTCAAAGCTAATGTATCTGTATCTAGATTTTTGACTTCGTTCTTCGAGGCCTCGGTACCGAGGGTATGTGCCACCAAAAAAGGTATTTTTTTCGCTTTCTTTTGGCTTCCCGTGCGATCAATTCATAACTACGAAGAGAATTCTAGTCACACGGCTGAGATGAGAAGCAATTGCTTTCACCTTGGCGCGAGTTGTTACGATGTTAATTGTGTGCAGTAGTGTAAATGCTCCGTCTCTCTTGAAGTATCCAGGTACCCAACCCAACCCAGTTGTTACGGGCTAGGGTATGAGCCCAGGCAAAGCATATTATGCTTATATGCCTTGGGAGTCTACGCTAGGCGTCGCCTTACCTTATGCCTCTAGGCATCATGCATATGATGCCGCACGCATCTAACTGCGCTGGTCTCATCCTTCTAATCAATCGCTATAGTCCCCCCTCCCCCTCCGCATTGCATGCTCTGTGCACCCCTGTGTCATCATACCAGTGACGGTTTGGAAAGAGCCAAGACGCGAAATTCGATGCCACGCGTCTCGTCCGGAGGCTCTGTCTTCTGCTCGTCAAGTGATGAAACTCAGCACACGCTAAGAGAGACGAAGGTGCATATACATGCAAAATTCGGAGTGGAGTAATTGCCGGCTCAGACTGGGCGGCGCAGGGGGTGAGCCTCAGTGTTGAGGACGAAGTCTTCGAGACTGATGACATTGGGCAGAGAGAAGATGAGGTAAAAATATTTGAGCGTCTCGGCCATCCAAAAACTCTGTAGACCGGCGAGAGGGGGGCCAAGACGATGCTGGTCAGTCGGGTGCAAGAAAGTGACAGACGCCATTCGCTTCACTCACCTCTATTGAGTCGAGCTTGTTTGTCGTGTCGCCAGTGACTGACGTCGGCTATTGCTGAGTAGGCGAGGCTGGTCTCAGTGGCGGCCACGATGACCTGGAACATGTCCCAGGCGATGTCGAGAAGCTGCGGGTTAGCGGTGATGCGATAGAGGACAAAGATGCTCTCTCGATGGCCTCGGGCCGCAGCAGGTAGCGGGCGTCACAGTCGGAGGCGAAGCCTCGGGGCAGATGGGTGTCGCAGTCTTGACGCCAGCGCTGCTCGTCCCAGGGAAAAGGGGCCTCCAAGACGCCGGCATAGGGCATCAGGCCGATGATTTCGGGCATGATACCGGTGGGCGAGCGGGCGTAGACCCAGGCGCTCGCCCAGCGCGACGTGGACATCGAGGCTTAAGAGGCAGCCGCCGAGAGCGAACATGCCGCCGGCGAAGCAGGCCAGGTATTGGCTGTCCGGAATCAGCTTGCCGCCGTCGGGCGTCGCGGAGGCACGCCAGTCGCCGGCAAACAGCAGGTCCTGCTTCTCGTCTTGAATCATGGGCCGGAAGAGGAGATGGCCGACGGCAACATCCATGGCGGTGCGGTAGAGGCGCTCGTACGTTTCGTCGGCTCCACCGACCAGGGCGTGCATCTTGGGCAGGTACTCGTAGAGCGAGTCAGCCAGGACGTCGAGAGTGGAGGTCGAGTCCGAAGCCTGCTCGCTGTGAAAGTCGAGTGTGATGGGCCACATTCCCGGCAAATGCGTGTCGTTTTGAACGCGCTCAAGGAAGCGGGTGACGCAGTCAGTGGCGTCGTAAAACTTGGCGTCGCCTGTCAGCTGGGCCAGACGCGTGAACTCGAGACAGAGCGAGGTTGGGGCGGCCGACGGGTCGTTGAAGCCGGCAGTCTGGCGGCCGGAGCGAGCGTCAGCGAAGTTGAGCCAGAAGCCGGGCAGACGGTTTTGCGTGTCGAAAGCGTGGTAGATCAGCTCCTCCAGCTCGCGCGCCTTGGCCAGCAAGGCGGCATGCCGCTAAGATCGTAGGCGCTGAGCAGGCCGCCGAGGTGGCGGATCGTCGTCTCGAACAGATTGACGGCGCCGGCACCGGTGGCAGCCCAGTCGATGGCGCAGGCAGCAGCACTGGCCTCGGAAAACTCGGCATCGAAGCCCATGATCCAGAGCGAGTCGAGCGAGTCGACCAGCGAGGCAGCCCAGCCGTCAAAAGGATCCTTGGCGCCGCCGGACACGGGCGCCAGCTCGTCGCGCCGCCAGGCCAAGCAGCGGTAAGCATCGTAGCTGCGCTTTAAGACGGCGCGCACGGCCGCGCGCCATTCCTGATTGCGTCCTGCCGGTACCACGAAGCTGCTGGACTCAGCCTGCACCCGGGGTAGGCGCCGCGGCGAGTCCTGCGGTAGCGGCTTGATGGACGGCGGCGGGTGAAATTGCCGGACATCAGCCCAGTCGACCGATGCCAGAATAAAGCGGGGTGGCGAGAATGGGCCGGGCGAATGCGGTAGAGACAACAGCGGCATGGAAGAGCGCACCAGGTGCGTGATGAGCAGGATGGTGAGTGCGAGGCCCGTCAGGAGGGCGATGCGCGAGAGGCGTCGCGGCATCACAGGGGCGGGTAGGAGGAGAAGGAGGAGGGGAGGGAGGAGGAGAAGAAGGAAGAGAAAGAGATGGAGCAGCGGCCACTACGGAGCATGTCTGTATCCTGAGGCGCTGCCTACACATACGACTGAGGTCGAAGGAGCCCTCGATTCCTCGCTGACATCGCGTTCCGTGGCAAGACGAGTGGTTGACCAATGACTAAGGTAGATATGGGGCTCGGTCTATCGTACATAAGGTACGAAGTAATACCCATGGGCTCCGACTTCATCTCCACAAATCCCCCCATTTTTCCCGTTTGCGTCGTCTTGCCTTGCATGTGCACACACATGCGTTTCTGCTCATGCAACATGCAACACGTGTGAAAGCAAGAGTATCATTGCTGATCAAGTAAACGACTTCGAGCCTCGTGGAAATCCACACCCCTCAGTTCTATCGGAAAGCATTGTTCACGACTTGCAACGCCCACTCAGAAGGGCCTTGCGTGCGACGGCGTACATGTTCCATTATTCCTGATGGGAGAACCCATTTGCGTGATGCGGCGAGGGCATCATGAAGAAGACAACGAGGGCTTTTTTGAATTTCTAATGACTCTCTAAACGTCAACAGAGCAAAGAGGCCCCATATGCGGCTTTGAGGCCGACTTCTGTAGACCGTCTGCCGTAGGACTACAAACAGACAGAAAGGCGGGCTGGCGGATGCGCAATGGCCGAGTCGCCTGTTTCACACGACTCTCGACCTGTCACGCGGCCTATAATGTGGTTGACAACGCTCTAAAGAGTGTTGACTAGAAATTTTCTTAGATGCAACCCGCAGTTGAAAACTTCACTCGATCCTAAACATCTGGACCCCGCTCCGCGTTTTGCCGTCTTTAAGGTCTGCGATCGCCTGACCGTCCATCTTTCCGTGAGCGTAGCGCTCTCCGACTAGCTTGTGGACCTTCTTGGACGGCCTTAATATGACGGGAACGCTGCAGCCGAACAAGATGCATACTAAGTCTTCTTCCTTTGTATCTCTCGGGCAAAGGCCAATTAACCTCCTGTAACTGTCTGTTAAAACCTTGTTCTCACGGACTGACTAGCTGACTCTTCTTGTCGGACCCTGCCTCCTCTGATCAATTTCGTCGCCATTCGGCTCGTAACTTCTCGCCGCCGGACCGTGTTCTTGCTTGTCCTTGTCAAATGTGGCGTGGAACACACGTCGGTTCCAGATGACGTTCCGCACCTTGGTGAGGTAGATGCGAACCATGTTCGAAACCTTGTGCTCCAGTTGGCCAATATTCAGGTTGCCGCTGTTGAATTTGTCGGCCATTTCAAGACATCGAAAGCACACTCTTTGTTACCAAGTCGGGGGAACTTGGCCGTTCAAGTCTCTGTCGGCAATGAGTGTTCGCCATACTGAGTCGGGCACCGAATCGGATATGCTTTCGGACTTGGAACGGCATATTCCTCTCCAGCCGGCCATCTTCAGGGATTCTTCGAACACGAAACCGGAGCGGTTCACCGGCGAGAGGTTGACGATTTTCGCCAACACGAACCCTTCTGTAGACAGGACGGACGGCTCCCCTAGCTGGAAGTCCACTTTCGGCCCTCTGCCTTTGGAGGCGTCGTATCGGGCTTGGCCAGCACGCCCGACGAGACTCTCCGTTCTTCCGACCCCTGTTCTCTTCACCAGGCTTGCCAAATTCGGAATTATCCAGTAAAGGGATCCAAGTTGGCAGCGGGCTGTTGCCCGTTGAGTCCTTCAATGCCCAATGGCGACAGATGATGTCCAACGAGTTGGAGGACTGGATGCAAAAGCTGGTAAAGTCTCGGTAGACCTCGTAAATATGCTTTTTGTAGTCAATCCGCAAACGAGTTCTCCTGAGCTCTTGGCTCGCGGCCGCTGTTTCCCGTTCGCATGTCGGGGAATGCCTTGGTGCTTGCAGAGTCAGCAGCAATTTGGGCTAGGCTGTAAATGATATCTCGCTCGTCCGAGGTGTCAAACGTCGTGAGACTGGTGACCAAATACTCGAGGCTCTTTCCTGGGATCGAAAAGGTTCCTTCATCATCGCCCTGGTTGATGCAGAGCCTGTCAACCCAGACCGTCACTTTCTTGTCCGGATGCCGAAGCCGGTGTAAAGCGCAGAACAGATTGCTTCGGATATCCATAGGAACCGTCTGGTGAACAACGTCTGTTCCCATGCGGTCATACGAAGATAAAACACGTCCCTGCGGCACAATGTATATTGTCTCGCATGTCGGAGGACCCCACCAGTATGAGAGGGCTATGTATTCGGGCGGAGGCTGGTGGTTCGAAATCAGCGTATCCGCCCTCAATTCGCACACCAGCGGGAAGTATTATTCGGGGCGGGAAGAATCGTCACGAGTCGGATTTTACTTTCCTCTCCCTCTATGCCCTTGTAGAGCGGAGTTGAGCCGGCCGTCTCCGGGACGGAGCTGTAAATGGTTACCAGGTCATCAAGCTTCTTGTCATCGGAAAACTTGGCCTTGTCGAGCTTGACCCGTTCAATCTCAGTTTTGACCAAATTTCGCGTCTTGGTGCGCTCCTCCCGCAGCACCTCTTTGAGCCTCTCCCTCAACCTCAACTCTTGAATTTCCCTTTGCTTTTCTCCTATCGGTATCTCCGGAAACTCTCGGGCCCAGTCGCTGCTCACTCGTTCCTCTACGTCCTTGCGAATGCTCTGCAATTTGCATACATGACTTTCGATTTCCTTCAACTCTCGTTCTTTTTCTGTGGTATCTTTTCCTAGTTCGGTTTTTTTGACTTCATTTTCCGTAAAGTGACTTGGCAATCCCAGCGTCGTTTTAACATCGTGTAGTGGCTCAACTTGGCCTCGGTTTCTTCTAGAGCGAGCCGCGCCAGCTCATCCGCTTCCCGCTTCTTTTCTTCCGCACGCTCTATTTCCAGTTCCATCTTTTCAATGTATTTTTCTTCGGCTTCGGATAGCTGTCTCCTCAGCTCCTGAAGTAGTCGATCTTCCAAGGCGTTACCCGAGGTGGATAAACTGCCCCTTATTTGTTGATTGTGTTCTCCTGCCAGCTCCTGCGCCGGCCTCTGATGCCTTTCATTTCTTTTACTTCCCTTTTCTAAATTTGCTTCATACTCCTGTATTTGAATGATATGGATTGGTCTATCAAACCTCGCAAACATTTTATCACCCTCTGGCCCTTGGGCACTGCCGTCTTCACGCTGACTTTCCACGTTCCCCGTCTCATCCCTTGTGGCTTACTCATCAACTTTATAATATTTCTCATCATTCGTCAGACTGATTTCATTTCTCTCCTGAAGTCTTGTCTCTGACTAATTGTAGCGTAGAGTCGACTCCTTGTCATTTGGCTTTGACTGTAGCTTAGATTTCCCGTCGTCAATTTTTGTTGCAGTCTTTGGAACTCCTCGAAACGATTCTGCAGCTCAGTTGATAGCTTTTTAACTTTTTCAAGACACGTTTGTGCTAGTCTCATCATTTCAGCGTCTCTCTGTGCTTCTCGCAATTCCCGCCCCTGGTGCCATTTTGATAGATTTCGACGGTCAGTTCCACGTAGCCGCTGGCTCTCGTAGCCGATGCCCTTGATTTCTATTGTCAATTTTTCCAGCTCATCTTTTTGGTTGCCAAAATGGACTCTTTTTCTCTCGTGTCTTTCTGTGCAATCTTTCAACATGTTGGTCAAGCAGTCCCATCGAGTTCCGTCTTCAGACTGCACTATCCGGGCAGGCCAATGTAGCTTCTCAAAAATCTTCTCATTATGCAACAACTTCAAAATCCCATTCCACCGCTTTTTCTCTTCGAAGAACTTTTGGCCGTGTTGTCTGGAGCCCAGTCGGCTCTGGTCTACGTATGAAATACCATTAAAGCTTGGGACGGGGAATCCCGGAGAATGGAGAGGTTTCTCCGATGTATCTTGAGATGTAAGCTGCGACATAATAGTTGTACATAACGTTTTGCGTTAACTGAGAGAGACGACAAAGGGGGAGACCTCGTATTTATGACAGAGCTGTGCGCATGACGTCACGGCAATATACGAGCAATTGGAAGAGCCGCTGCATGTCTCGAAAGCATTGTGACTGGAATATCACCAGAGATTCCGCCTTGCATTGCTGACGCGCTCGACCAACCAGACTGAGATGTTTCTTCTTGGGGGTGACCACGCAACTCTTCACTTGTCTTTGTGGCCGCGAAAAGGCTGTCTTAGAGAGAGAAATATGATTGGTGTGGCGATATGCAAGAAGGCCTCTCGTCGTTGAATAGCTCTGGACGCAGAACATGCAGTTGCGCTGCACGCGTCCGTGTATGGTAAATACTCGGATACGCAACAAAATGAGTGCTATTCAGGCCCGCCGCCACAACCTGCCCCAGTCCTTTATTATAGCAACTTCAAACTTGCGAATTACGCCGGCTCGACTTCGTCCGACGCCGGGTTCAGAAGTCAGGGAGCCAAACCGGACAAAAAGAATTTCGGCGATTCAAAATTGGCACACTCTAGAAAGCTTTCAATCTCATCATCAGCCTGTTTACGGCCAATATGTTGGCGCTCACGTAGTCTGACGTTGCAGCCGTCTCTCGATGCATCTGGCATCGTTGCCCTGGCCGACATCTCCACGATCCAGCAACGCACGGTACTGACGGGAACGGCAAACTTGCTAGATTCTCTAATCCTTTGCCCAGGCATTCATATGCAACAAAAGTCGGCCAACTTGAACCGCGGCGAGTATCCGGCCTGTGCTGCAATGATGACAGGACATGTGTTCCGCATTGAGAACCCGGCGACGGTTTACTATCTTCAACACATGGGCAAGACAGGTTGCTTGACTAACATATCCGTCTCGGGCTCTTTGCGCTCAGATGCCAATTCGTCATGCCATCGGGTGATCAATGCGCTTTTTATGCGATACAACGCCACTCTGGGCTCGTCTCTTGCCTACGCGATTGCCATGTTAGGGACCATTTTAGTCATCATATTTGTCGGGCTGTCTCGAGACTGGTGGGGTCTCGCCGTCATCTTCCTGCTTATACTCGCCCGGCTAGGCAATGTCATCATTATCCACCGGAGTTCGACTGCTGAAGACAAGTGGTTTGGGGCTAAGGAGCAAGGAACTATTGGCGTATCTGAAGATGCTTAGCAATATTCTCCTTATTGTCCTTCTCATCGGCTCGGCCGGCCTTTTAGCCGTGTCCAATGTTATGACGCGAAATTTGCATATGCATGGCACGATTCTCAGTGTGAGGAGTACAAGCGGGTGCTATAGTCGACGGAAAGCCCTGGCTGAGGAGCTGATCCAGGAAACCGGACGCGATGACTGGGCCTTGAGGCTGGGCATGATTGTGGATGATGACTCGCAAGAAGTCAAGGTAGTCACGATGTAAGAGGTTGATAAGGGCAGGCGACACATGAAACAGCAGGTCCTCTGAACCCATATTCGTGTGCGACAAGTTCCTTGCCATCTTGGAGCGTCGAGCACTCTCGATTTTGTCGAGTAAAATTTCTTTTTGTGGTGCTTGGGACTGTCAGATGCGATGCCGGCCTGAGTACCTACTACCTAGGTAAAGCCAACGGTCTTTCACAATACTTTGCCACTCTCCGCCAGCCAAAAACTCGGCGTGGATATTCTTTCTGGTCAAGGCTTCCTCAAAAGTACTACTTGGTGCACCAAGACAGCCCACAATAAACTCCCATGTTGCGTGAATCGTAAAGCCGTCATTAACCGAGGATCCTCCATCAAGACTCGCCCGGGCCTACAGTTTGGACCCGGCCTGTGTGGAAGCCTCTGACAGGGCGCTGCCGAGCATCTTACCTGCCCGGTATGACAATCGCTGTCGGCAAGGATCGTTGTCGGCAAGGGCCCATCGCTGACAGCGGCTTGCCACGACGTATTATTGGGCACCGTATGGTGGATTATTTGGTAGCTGACATGGCGATTTCTGCTTTTTAGTCTTTTCATCATCTTGGTTTATCTCCTGAGCCTAATGTCTTAGTCTTGATGTCATGCGAGCTTATGCTCGTGTATTTGTGTACGACTCGTGACACCCAGATCTTGCCTTCCGAAGCTCCGGCCTCATCTATGCTGTACATTCGCGAAGACCCAGTAGGCTTTGTTATGACTAGATGGTAGTTAAAATAAGCTGAATAAATAGCGCGAGCGTGCCTCCTTCAACAAAAGTGTTTTCCGTACTTACATGCTTTGTGTTTACAACCTACAGCTAACTGCGTAGCAACTGATAATATTGCGGTTGTGAACAAAGGCAAGAGGCTCGAGATAAAGAAAGAAAATCTTCCAGGAACTAGAAGCCTTATCCTCAACCGCGATTGACCGGTTGACCGTTGATCTCGCAATTGGGAGCTGATAAGTATGGTGCGGTGTATAACACTTCACGAAAGCTTCAATTCGACATTTGTACTGCGTGAAGGAAGGCGGCATAGCCAATGATGACCAATATGATTGCCATCAATGCTGTCACGGATCTGAATGGGCTACGGTCCTGGTTGCTTGCTATAGAAGCAACGTCCTTCGGCGAAGAGTTGTTAGAGCTCTGAGTCTGTCATCTTCGAGAAAGCGACTATGCGACCAAGGTCCTCCATATGGTTACTGCTTAAAACAGGAGCGGGTGCAACGACGGATACTTCACCAAAGGTCGTTGCTTCTATATCAAGCAACCTGAACTAACGGTCCATTCAGATCCGTGGCAGATGCCAAGGCTGAAGATATTCTCAAAGGCGACGAGTTCGTGCTTCGTTGACGGAAAGCTTGGCTTTTCTTCCGCAAAAATTCAAATATGAAGCGGCCTTTCATGTCGAGGCGGAAGACGCTATTGCCTTGCTTTTGCTTTCCGAATCAGTTGGGCGTCACGAAATTGGTCTCACAGTATTGTACGTGGCACTTTTCAGCCAGCGCAGGCGCGGCAAGCTGATAATAACAGCCATAGCTATATCGATGTCTTTCTCACGAAGAATACTAAATGGAGTAATTTAGAAGATTTGGAACGAATTGAGCTAGGACTTGTGCAGGTATGGAAAGATGAAGGTATGTTGTGATAACAAGTCGCGACGCATGCAGGCGGTCGTTAGTGAGACAGCGCTCATCGAAAATGAATCAAATCAACTTGTGCCCCAATTATGAATACCGTAAAATAAATTTCCCATTTACTCAATTGTGACAATGATAGGAAAACGCAAGTGAAACCATAATATAGAGGCAATGCGACGGTGATGACAGGGTTGATGGCAATGCAATCAATACAGGTGCTGTTGAGTTATTGCAGAAGACGTCACTTGCAAATAATGATTGAGATGCGTGGGCTTCGAGAGACAACTGGACAGATGACTAGCGCCTTAATTTATAATCAAACAAGCCGATAGTATGGGTGGTTTTCCGTCTCTCGAAGCCCACGCATCTCGATCATTATTTGCGAGGGAGTCTCTTGCAGATCGGTCAAAATCACGTGAAAAACACGTGCATGAGAGCTCGCCAGAAGTCGGGGCATTCTGGGAGAATCGGCGATGACAACTTCCTTTTATTTTCCACGACGCGCTTGATCCCAAAAGCTGCTTCGTTTTCCCTCATTTTTCCAATGATGGCCCTAGAAAAGGGTCAGCGGCTCATGAAGAGCCTCCCATCCTCGGTCGTAGAGGAGCTGAAGGCTCTCTTGACCATTTGCACCGCCCGGGCTCTCGCAGGCCTTCCCATCTTTGACGGCTCCGACACCGCGCAATTGCCCGTTGAGACCTCGGGGGCTGCGGCCCGCCGGGTTCACGTCTCCACCCGCACTCAAAGCCAGCCAGCCAGCCAGCCTTGGCGAATCAGTCCGCTGGAACTTCCTAAGCCGCTGCGGCCGCGAGGGGCGCGAAGGTTCAGACGCCGCCGGCTCCGAAACCACCGCCCGTGACGCGGGCACCGAAGTGGCCCTAGCCAGGTGCAAGGGTTATATGGGTCCGTCTCCCGGCGGATCATCCGCTCCGGGCCCAGGACCCACTTCTCGCCCGTTCCAGGCTCCGCGGGCTTATGAACCAGCCGGAGCTGCCCAAGAGGCTCTCAGTCGGCACCTCGACCATGAAGACATTCCCTAGGACACGCCGTCCGTGGCTCGGCAACTCCTTCCGTGGCCCCTCTTCACTGACAAAGAGGTCTACCGGGCATGCTACCAGGTATCGACTTCGGTCCCAGGGCCGGACGAAATCATTGCGGCTGCCCTCCGGCAGGCCTGGCCTCTCGTGAGTGCACGTATCGCCGCCCTCTTCCAAGAGTGTGACCAGGTAGGTCATCACCCTCTCCCCTTCAGAAAGGCAGATGTGGTTATTAGACCCAAGACAGGAAAGCGCGACTGGTCCCTCCCCCAGTCATATCGGTCGATCGCTCTCCTGTCTTGCCTGGAGAAAGGCCTCGAACAGCTCGTCGCCCGGCGGCTTGCGTATATCGCTCTTCGGCACGGCACCGTGGCCATGTACCAGTGTAGCGCAGTCCTTCGCCGGTCTGCCACTGACCTCACCACGGCGCTTGTCTGTGACATCCAAGCTTCCTGGGCAAGGAAGGAGATGACCGGCATCGTCACGGTCGATGGCAAGGGTGCCTTCGATGGAATCCAGAGGGATCGCCTCTGCCACCGCCTCCGCACTCAAAGCTGGCCACCCAACTTGGTCCGGTGGGTCACCTCTTTCATGGATCATCGAGAAGCGACTATCCGACTTGATAGCGCCGCCTCCCCCCGGTTTCTGGTCCGCTGTGAGCTGCCCCAGGACTCCTCGGTTTCGCTGATTCTCTTCCTACTCGCCATAGAGGGTCTGCTCCGTCTCTCTCGTGGCCGGTATGGATATGCGGACGAAATTGCAATCTGCTCCTCCGCCCCCGCCATCCCGCGCTGCGCCCAGCTTTTCCAGGAGCAGCTTGACCTCACGCTCGCATGGGACCGAGACAATGGGATTCTCTTCGAGATATCCAAGTCGGAGCTACAATACATCCAACGGAAGCTTGGCTTCCCCCTCGAGCCCAGCCTCCACACGGCCGGGTCGGAGATAAAGCCCAACGACCACAAGTAAACCCGTCACTGAAGCATTGTGGTGGGTTTCTTCGTTGTGCCTAAAGCAAAAGAGTGCTAGTGATGTTGAGCTGGTTTCATGGAGTTGTGGCGTGCTAGTGTAGTATGGTGCACATAATACTGATACTACCGAAAGCCAACAGCAGCGAAAGGCTGAAAATTTTCTCGAGAAAGGGTTGGTCTTCAGCGCTCTAAATACACGTTTTTCGGGAGACTGTCGGTGCTACCTTCTGTCCCCACGAGACATCTAGCTCGTGCAATCGAAATGCCTTGCTGGCATCGTACGATCACAAATATCATCTTCTTGTTTGTGGCCTTGCCTCGCAAGCCCAGTGCTAGTCCTGTCGAGCTGTGCTCCCTTGAAGTTGTATGGTGGGTAGTCCTCTCTGTGCCGAAAGGGGTAGATTGGTGGCATTGAAGTCGAGGGCCATATCTAACAGTAACAAAAGGCTGGGGAAATTTTTGCGGGAGGACCATTTTTGCGGTGGCTTCACTCAATTTCATTCCCTTCAGCCAAGCAGCACGTTCTGTAGCACGTGCAACGATCTTGAGATAGACACGCCCTCGGGCACACTGGTCTACCTATCTATCTTGGGACAGACACAACCGTGCAGTTGCGTAGACCATGGTTGAGCCGGTCAAGGCTGCCGAGGCTGTGCGGAAAATGGTCGCGGTGACAACTTGCAGACTGTCTGGATTCCGCAAATTTTGCTCCATTTTGCCTATCAACATCTTCCATCCAATTCTCGCTGTCGTGAAGCCTATATTTGCCGAGGTGAAGGCTGTCTCCGCGAGTTGATCTTTTTGTTTGTAATTCTCCCTTTCCCGTTCACCACAAAAGCCCTGAAGGATACTTTCGAGCATGTTGAGAGTTCAACGGCAAAACGAAGGAATTGAACTCCAGCAGCCAAATATTAATGTTCATCTCTTTGAAGACTTTGTGGGAAGCGCCTGTGATGCTCACAACCCCATGTCTCTTTCATGTGTTATTACCGTAGAGTATAGTTTCTAAATTGGGGTGGTTTGGCATCCCGCGAAGACCAGTGGTCCTCCTTGCGATGACTATCCATCTTTTGGAAAGCCCATGCACTTTTTTCCAGGCGTTGCCGGATGCCGATTGAACTAGGGGACGTGGCTAGCGCGTTGTCCCCGCGTCGTATCTTCATGTTGCTTGCCCTTTCGGGATGACAAATGTGTAAACCCAGCCTGTCGCACGGCTTGTAAAAACTGAATGAGAATTGTTAAGGATGGAGTTTTGCATTTGCTACAACTCGTGCGATCACATAAGTATGCCACACATCGGTACTGTGAGAGTGCTTTATTACGTGCCGGCCAGAGCGTTATTCGTACGCGTGCCTTGGAATTAATGGCATGTAAGAGTCCGCATACATATTATAGCAGGTCCGACCAAGCCGTGTCAATCTCAATGTCACGGATGCCCCGGAAATATCCACCGGCCCTCCACAAATCATCGAGCCGCCCAGACTTGACTCATGGCGCTGTATTCACACCAGTGTCCGGACAACTTCCTCCAACATTTGGCCTCTATGAACGGACCGAAGGCAAAGCAAGCACATGCTCATTCGAATTATACAGCCACCGCACACAATGTCGTCAGCTAGCATTTCGACGCTGCAGCGCATGTCTGCCAAAGCGCTGTCGGAGAAAATGCTGCAAGAACGTGGGGCTACGAATCCGACATTTGCAGTGGTCGACGTCCGTGATGACGGTGAGCGTGGGCCTCGTGCCTCCTTTTCTGAGGGCTACTCTGGGAGTTGGCTCATCTTCCAACCCTGTCGATATACTTCGCATTCCCTTGAGCAGTCCTCTCGGACTCACTGTGCCAACGTGCTGACTTCATCGTCTAGACTACCTTGGCGGCCATATCAAAGGGTCTACAAGAGCGCCGAGCCAGCAGCTTGATGCCATGATGCCCACGCTAGTGCGCAAACTCAAGGACAAACAGATAATTATCTTCCATTGTGCGCTGAGCCAGCAGCGTGGGCCTAGCGCCGCGCTCAAATACATGCGCGAGAGAGATGGCCTGTTGGCTAAGCTGGGTGAGGATGCCACTGGTGGCCAGGATGTCAGTCCACAGACTGTCTGCGTACTCGACAGAGGCTTCGTTGGCTGGCAAAAAAATTATGGCGAAGACGAGCGCTTGACGGAAGCGTATCGTAAGGATCTCTGGCAGAATTACTGACAGCCTCTTTCCGAGCCCTCAAACCTTGAGTGGATTCAGTGGACCTACTGGAAGAATGTAACATTTCGTTACGCATTTTGTCTAAAAGATTTTGTTGACTGAGTTTGGTGGTTCTTACCCTCGTCTGAAGTTGCGACTACTAGGCCGCGCTACTAGGCCGCACTACAATCATCTGCAAGGCTATGAGCTTAATCGTGAAGCCTCACGCCAGCAGCATCATGCATAGGTAAATTTTATCACAAAAATCCATACAGGTACCTCATGCTCACTGAATAAATACTCTTGAACTACCCCCCTCCCCCCTTCCCATCGCTCCCTGCGTTCTTTGCTGACTGCAACTATCTGGCAAGCACCACCGCCATCACCCACAGCATTGTAACTTGACGTTTCTTTTCAAATCTCGATTGCATCTGCCTCTCGGAATATGCCATGTGAGAACAGATTTTAAACAAGTCGTCTAGTCCGTCGCACCTGTTGTCAATTATCTTCACCATATCTTGCCTCGAATATCTCGAGCCATGAGTCCGAACCTGATCTTTTCAAGACGCGCGGGAATATACAATTCCTCGCCACCATCTCTATTGAAAGCAGAGGCCGTGGAACTCGCTATGATTTTTAGCAGTATTCTGTACAGTTATCTTTGTCTTCGCCATATTCCGATTCATGATCAGTCACACGTTTCCCGACAGGGGTGAGTCCCAAAGTTCCACTAGATGGACGCCGACTTACCGCGGCACAAGATGCCAGTGATGAGGACCTGCGGCCTTCATGTGTTTGGCCAGAATTAGTGCGCTTCCCTCTCCTTGACTCAGACGACGATGAATGATCCTGCTCCTGTTGGGTGGACTTTACCAAGTAGAGTACCCGGTCACGTGAAAAACTTCACCTGACCGCAATCCGAGATCCTCACAAGTCCGCAAAGTCCGACTAGGGTGTTATCTCAAAAGAGATAAGACGATAAGATGCGAAGTAGTTGGAAGCGGAAAAACCACTCGCCGCGTAGCGAAGAATAGTGCAATAGCATATGTGTAGCATATTCACTTCTCACAGAAGTCGCGTCTGATCTTCCCCTCGCTCTGCCCTCGAGCAGCGGGATTACCATCCCAGTCACCGGCAGCCTGCGGGCTCTTGGGAGGTTTCAACAACGTGCATCCCGCTGCGTTAGCCTAGGGCGGCATGGCGACCATGGGTTTCTCCGGCGAGCAGAAACTAAGCACGGGGCTCTTTGGTGCATCTGCGACGGTGAACGTCCAACCGAGCACCGGCAGTGGGCTTTTGGGCAGCGGAAACACGACGTCGCAGCAAAATTCAGCGTCCGGCGGCTTGTTTGGAAGCAACGCGAACAATCAGCAGCAACAGCCTCCGGCGGGCGGGAGCCTTTTTGGAGGCGCGTCCAACACGCAACTGCAGCAGAGCCAACCGTCACTGAGCGGAGGCCTCTTTGGGGGGAATTCGAGCAGCCAGTCGCAGCAACAGTCGCAACAGAATCAGCCTGGCGGCCTGAATGGACAGGCAATCACCCAGCAGCAGCCACCGCAGTCACAATCCACTGGCGGTTTCTTTGGAGCGTCAACCGCCAACAATCAGCCGACAGCTACGGGAGGACTATTTGCCCATTCACAGGCGAGGCCTTCTGGCGACCTCTTGTAAGTGTCACTCGCTGTATTTCCATTGCTGCAAATTCTCACTTCAACTGCCTGTAGCGGCCACACTCAGACTCACTTGCGGCAGTCTAACTTGTCGAGCCAGATCCCGGGCATCCAGATCAATTATGATAATCTTCGGCCCCGCACAAGGTTCGATGATCTCGCCCAGCCTGTCCAGCACGAGATTGCCCTCATCGACAAAGGGATTCAGCGCATCATAAAAATGAGGGACGAGATTGGCGAGTTCATGCCACGCCACGCGAGGGACATCGAACAGCTAGGACGTGACGTCAAATTCGTCGAGTCCAAGTTTCGCACCGTTCAGGTTGCCCATAACCGCGATATTCAAACTGTCAAGGTCCTTCAAAACCTGACTAAGAAAAATATCGCCGATGCGCAGCTGTCTTTCAAAGCCACAGACAACTTGAAATTGCCCACGCACTATCACCAGACCGGACTTTTTGCCGGCACCCTACCGTCCGGGGACTCCACAGCGACGGATGCTGCATCTACACATGCTAGTGCCCAGGATCTCATCACTTATTTCAACGGCGTTTGCGACGATATGGAGAGATATAAAAAGCGGTTGGACGACTATCGCGACGGGATCGAACGCGATATGCCAGGGGTGGAGAACGGATTGTATGAGCAGATCCGGACTTTTCGCGACAGAGACACCAGCGGTAGTGGAGCAGTGCATGATCAGCTCAACCAGGTGCTTTCAGCATTGCGGGAGACAGGCAATGCCATCGTTGCACAAGCAGGCCAGATTGCCGACACACGGGAGAGGCTGTCGAGACTTCAGGCTGGCATACTAGATAGCGGACTTTACACCACAAGCATGGTGGCATAAAGAACAGCGTCTACTATACTAGGGCTAAGAAACTTGGAATCAATTTTGGAAGCCTGATTATGTGGTTCTAGGAAAAATAATGATAGGCTTCAAAAGCGCGATGATGCTCCGCCCAAAAGGCGATGAAACGCTTGATAAGCTCGGTTGTGATCAATCACTCGACGGATGCTGTGTTCGGATACCCGCGATGAAGATGAAAAAGTCGCGAGCTGATTGAGACAGGTCTGTTGGAGTTTGTGCCCCCGCCTTCGTGCAACAAAACAAATTTAAAAGAACAGCGTGTATTTTGCAAGAAATTCCCGCCAACGATCGATCCCATCGCCAAGGCGCGAGGAGTCGTATAGGGTGATTTGGATTGATATTGACTGGTCAGTAGAAGATTATGTGCCACCGTTGCAAGTGTCGGCAGCGTTCGTGCATTCTGCGCCATCGATACCTCGAATGCCGCCAAGACGACTTTATCACAGCTGTCCTTATTGCCCCAGTTCGCGAAGCCGTGTGTGTTGTACTGCTAACGGCGATGGCAGAAAGAACATGTGCTCAAAAATGTTCCACACGCAAGTAAGAGCCCTTGAGAAATTAGGCCTCCGTCAAAGCACGGCAGAAATGCTTATCTTCAAGCATCGCGATTGAGCCCTCCTTGTGCTGTACGTTGAGGACATGATGATAGCAGCTAAACTTATGAAAGCTCTGTACGTAAAAAAAGAAGCGATTGGGAATCATGTTTCGAAATGAAGGATGTGGACGAGTCATAGCAATTTCTATATTTACAGATGACGCGGAATCGCCTCGAACGCCAAATTCACATTTCCTCGCGTTTGGTACAAGGCCGGACATCATGCACACTGTCAATAAGCCTGCTTCTGCGAGCACGCATTCAACTTCGATCCATCTAGCGATTCTGCGATACAATCTGAGCTGCATCAAGGCACGATAAAATTTTTCATTGTTTTAGGCGGCGATCATCCTTCCAACAACCTCGAACTACGCGTGCACGCGGATGCTTCCTTTGCCGACGTCAACTCGACCAGACGTTCAAAAGCAGGATACGTTGTATTTCTAGGCGACGGTCCTTAATTCTTGAAATCACAGTGTCAGACCATCGTGGCTGCATGTACAGAAGCTATTACGCATCTCACCTCTGCGGGAATGGCCGCAATTAGACAGACACGGCTATTGAAGGAAGCCGGTTACGAACAATGCAGTCCAATCGTCTTATTCGCTGGCAGCCAAAACGCTACATTGACTGGTAAACAGTAAAAATCCCGGACGCACGCGTTTGTCTAATCGTTCGTTTGTATTATATCACGTCTTGCCGGCGCACAATACGAAGTTGAAGGGTTACGTGCCGGTTAGCTCAGCCCTCGAGGGCTACCCAAGACGCTGGCGGTAAACCTGAGGTAAGCCAACAGTCACAGACGGAGCCCCGGGATTCCTGCCACCCGAGGCTCAAGGGGGGGAAATAGGTCAGAAAGCCCTCCCTCGAGGCTTCTCGAGAAAATGGGCGGAAAATCTTTCAACAAACAACGGAGAAAAGGCTGCTATAAAAGAGGGGAGGGCAACGTGTTGTCCCCGATGCCTCATTTAGCCGGAACCATCTTCCGCCTCGCTCTATGCCCAGGTTTCCGATATTTTAGTGATGCAGTGTCAACGCGGCTGATGCCTGCATGTCTGCAAAGAGAGAAACGAAAAATAAAATAATACCGTCATGGTGAAATCCTAGCATGAGCAGCCGCCATGTTCTTGATTGAGAGCGACTTCTGGCTGGGGCGATCGGGCCAGCTAGGTGAAGCTGGCTGAGGCTGTAGGTATTTGGCCGGAGGACTATCTGACCAGCGACGGATAGCTATCCCAGGAATTCCGCCACATAAAGTCGCATGGTGTGCAGTCCTCGTTGTGTGAAGGAGAAGAGCCGTGACGGAGGTGCTGAGGTCCAGAGCCAGCTGACTGGGCGGAGTTATGATGTATTCGTGAAGTATCTGGCACTGCCAAAAAGCTGGAAATCCTTTGGGAGAAATGTTGCCGGTCGCACGCGTCATTTATACGGTAGAGAAAAAGGCAAAAGAATCTATCAAAGTGACTTCATGGTCTCATTACAGGCTGCGAGGGGTCCGAGATATTTTCACCTTCACTTCGTGTTGTGCTGGACGACGTAAAACAATACAACCAAAACCTCAGCTCCGTGTGTCGAGCACGTTTGGTCCGTATGTGCGTCAGGGCGTTCTGCCTTCAACAGACACCAGTGTTTTACCTGCCTTGCGTGCATTGCCTGCATATCATTTAGAGCCCCCAATAGCTCTTGTGATTGCATTTCTGGAGGGGAATTAAGCAGATTCTTCGGCGATGTTCCGAATTCAAGCCTACGTCTTGAAAGCCTGATCAAGGCGATACGGTGTATTGATATTACGTGTTCTTTCCTTTATGTTGATCGTCTTGTTCCTGATGAGGAAAGTCCGTTCGAGGGCTGGCCACAACATTTGTCTGGTCAGGTAGTCGAGTGGGATTTTTTATGGGTATATGCCGTTTTCGCGCGTAGTTGTGGTCTCACGTACAAAGTATGAATACTCGATAAACCTGCCGCGGACGCGGTATGCACCAGCGTCGTCTGTAAGGATGCGGACCCAAGGTCGCGCCGGTGGATATAACGGTTTCCGGGCTCAATAGTCAAGCCGTCCTTGAGACAAAAAGGTTAATTAATAGTTGATGAAACGTATCCCCCACTACATCGTAATAGGTATTTTCAAGGGGTCATTTTCAGTGTAGCGGGGCTAGCGGTCGCATGGTGGGTCAGCTGTTCCGCAAGTAATATAACTAATTCAATTACTCATCGATTTTCACATGATACCAGCGAGTTCCGGCCTCCTACTCGGCAGCTCGGCTGGCAGCGGGACCCGCGCTGATCACTCGGACGCCAACTGGTAAACTGCTTCTTTAAACCCTTGACACCATCCAGACGAGCCCGGACCGGATCTTTTCTCCCGTTCACGAATGCCTGAATCAGCTATAAGTGCATTATACTGCCTTAGCCGCTGAATCACCTTTCAGCCCGCTGGCCGGCAATGTTGACACCGAATACCTTCTCTCGCACATTGGCTATCCGTCCTCTCTGTGCCCGGACTCCCATTGTTCGTCGTCGCCTCCCGCACGAAGTTTCTTGTCTGCTAATGTTGCTTCCAGACCGCTGTGGCCATGGCTACAACTCGACGAAACGCGAGCTCTTTGCCTCCCGGTGCGACCTGGTTCTGAAGCGTCCAGTTTGAAGGATGCGCTCAAGCGGAGGCTAACTTTGTGAGCCACGCCAATAGGCTATGTCGAGGACAATTCCAAAGGCCGCATGCTCAGATTTCAGGACTCACTTCCTCGTCTGCCTGTACCCACGCTACAGGAGACAGCTGAGATATACCTCAGATCTCTACACCCTATTTTATCCGCGGCGGAGTATGCGGCCAGTCAGAAGGCTGTTGCCGACTTCATCAAGCCTGGCGGCATCGGAGTCAAATTGCAGGAAAGGCTCGTAGCGCGCCGAAAACAGACTGCCGTTAAGAATTGGTTATACGATTGGTGGAACAACGCTGCTTATCTGGCATACCGCGATCCTGTTGTGCCCTATGTCAGTTACTTTTACTCACATCGCGATGATCGCAGGCGTCGCGATCCAGTCAAGCGCGCCGCCGCCATAACTTCAGCTGCCCTCAGCTTTAAAAGACTCGTCGATAGCGGTGAGCTAGAGCCCGAGTACATGAAGGGTCTCCCTCTCTGTATGGACAGCTACAAGTGGATGTTCAATGCCTGCCGCGTCGCTGCTCGGCCTGCCGATCATCCTGTAAAATTCAACGCCTGCGATCACCAGCACATCATCGTCATTTGCAAAAATCAGTTTTTCAAAGTTCTCCATCATATCAACTGTCAACAACTTAACATTTCGGAATTGGAATTGCAGTTCAATCGTATCTACAAAGCTGCCAAACGCGTCCCTGCGGTGGGCGCATTGACCTCGGAGAACCGCGACGTTTGGGCCGACGCTCGCGCTAAACTCATCCAGGCGAGTCCGGGAAACAAGACGGCTCTTGAAGCCATTGAGTCGTCATCTTTTATAGTCTGCCTCGACGACTCGGCTCCAATCACTCTGGAAGAGCGCGCCCACCAGTACTGGCATGGAGATGGCGCCAACCGCTGGTACGACAAGCCGTTACAGTTCATCGTCAACAACAATGGAACCTCGGGCTTCATGGGCGAGCATTCTATGATGGATGGCACCCCGACGCACCGCCTAAATGATTATGTCAATGGTGTCATTTTTGGGAACAAGATCGACTTGCATGAGGCTCCAATTCGTTCCGACCTGCCTGAGCCTCAAGTGATAAAGTTCGACATCCCGGCACAAATTCAAACCGAAATTGACCGTGCAACCAACAATTTTCGCGACCTCATCGGACAACACGAGCTTGCCGTGCAGGCTTATCAGGGCTATGGCAAGGGGCTGATAAAAAAACTGAAATACTCGCCTGATGCCTTTGTGCAAATGATCATCCAGCTCGCATATTTCAAGATGTACGGCAGAAACCGTCCGACGTACGAATCTGCTGCCACGCGTCGCTTCCAGCTCGGCCGCACCGAAACTTGCAGGACCGTATCAGATGAGTCGACCGCCTGGTGTGCCGCCTTAGCCGATCCCTCGGAGAGCAATCGTCAAAAAGTAGCACTGTTCCGCAAGGCTATCGACGCTCACATCGAATATATTACAGCCGCATCTGAAGGAAAGGGTGTCGACCGTCACCTCTTTGGCCTAAAAAAACTACTGGAACCTGGAGAAAAGACACCCGCTATATATGACGATCCGGCCTATGCCTACTCGTGCACATGGTTTCTCTCAACGTCACAGCTCAGCTCGGAATACTTTAACGGATATGGCTGGAGTCAGGTCGTCGACGGCGGCTTCGGGATTGCATACATGATCAACGAGGATAGGTATGTAGCGATGATTCTATAGAGCCTCGAGTTTTAGGCGATGTTGCGGCACTGACCTGGCTAACGTGTCTCAGTATTCACTTCAACATTGTGTCCAAGGGCTTGGGAAGTCAACGCATGAGCTATTATCTCTACGAAGCCGCCGATGACTTACGCAGATTGTTGATGCCCACATTGGACTCGCACAAGAGCCACCTCTAAGTACAGGGTTGGAACCAGATTCGGTGCCATGGCGTCGCAGATGCTGGCTCGGGTACCGCGCAGATTTGGCAAGTGTCGAGTGGTGATTTTGATGAACACTTGAGTTTCGAATGTTCGCCTAGAGTTTGTCAAACGTCATCTTCCTTGCAGTGTCTGCACTCTGCAAATGTACGGTCTGTGCGTTCTGTGAAGAGCGTCACCGCCGTCCTTTGCTGCAATTTTACTATTGTGACCATGGGGAATTTATAGTGTCCATGGGAATCGAGCTTGATTTATGAACAAAACTGCTTGAATTACTCGACCAAAATCCAAGGTAAAATAGCGTCCATGTGAACCTGCGCAGTGGCTGTAGCCAGCCGGGCATAGCCAGCTCGCATCTGTTTTGAGCTAGCCATTGAAAGCTACTATCTCACTAACTAAATCGCCCTTGTTTTCGTCGTAGTACGAGCATATTTGGGACGGTAGCGGCACTTCCTTGAAGTCGTCATCAGGCCCGGACACTATGTTCAAGTTAATGCCGTTGGATTTGCTTGTGAATAGCTTCGCTCCAGTGCTCTCCTTGCTCAAGTAGATCTGCGCCCCGTCTACCTGGTCAAATAGAATCGTGGGTATGGTGCCGAGTACTTGCATAGCAAAATCGCGAGCTTTGATAACGTCTACGGTAGAAACTAGAGTGTCGATAACCAACGATAGTCGAGAGGAATTTTCGACTGTGATTTGATTGGCCTTGCCCTTGACCACTACAGTCGTCTTATTGCATCGACTGACGAGGATTGACTGGGACAGAGACGCCTCTATTTCAACGGGCTGGGACTCTCCATAATTTTCCTATGCCGATTAGTACATAGTTGGCAGCAGCGGGGCAGTTTCTCATACAATTGTCCACTTGTTACCATTTAACTCCTTCGGTATTTTCTTCACGCGCATGCTTTCTGGTTTAGGTTTTTTCCCGGGTGCCGGACTTTTGGCTCGAACGGATGCGTCTTTATCGGTGACGACAGAGCCTGCACGGAGCGCAGGGTTTTTATGCGTCATCTCCGACCTGTCCACTTTGCGTAGGTTCTTGGTAACAGCCGTCCCTTGATTGAGTTCGGAGAAAACTGCTCCAAATCCTTTGAAAGAACCAGAGGCACCAGCTGGACTCGTGGAGATGTCCAAGAAGGGAGCCGGGCCTGGAGGAGGCAGCGGCGGCGGCGGAGCGATAGACGAGCCGACGGAGGCTGTGCTAGTGGACAGCGATTGAGCGACATCCGATGCCGGCTCCCCTTCAGGATTCCACGAGATTCCGGAGGGAAAGTATTGCCGCAAGTAGGTAGACAGATCACGAAATATTTGATAGAAAGAGTGAACCCACTCGGCCTGCTTGGCTTCTCTACCAAAAAATATGAGAAAGTGCCGACTTTTGGGGAGATTATCCAAGCTTACTTGTCTTTGAACTCCTTTAACACCCTGTTTCCGAAGAACTGAGCAGAGCCCAGGCATTCGTCAACATGCCTATGAGAACGGGTTTCCACAGTAACCCACGCGAGCATCATGATGCCATCGGCTACGGCACTTAGCTGGGTGTGCATCGGATCCGTACGATTCGCCTCTTTCAGCTGGTTAACGGTAATGACGGCTTCATTGATTGGCTTCAGAAGGTTTTCAAAGACGGAAAGTTCGGGTTTGATGGCACGTGTGCTGATGAGAAGGAGTTTTCGTTGCTCTTGAAAGCCCTTGAGAACCGCACTAGCCTGCAAGGAGCGCCAAAATCAGTCCAGGAGGAGTGAGGCACCCACGTCCCCAGATATCGTCGACCAATCGAATGGGGCCGAGAAGCAGCGATACGAACCTGCTGGGAAACAACGCCTCCTAGCTGATCACTGAGCTGTACATATTTTTCCACTGAGGAGAGAAGAAGATCAAACTCTTCAACAGACTCAGGGACGCCTTCAGACGCATCGCAAGTCTTGTGCCCGGTGGCAGCATTGATCGAGTTCGTGACATCCGGCGGTGACGCGGTCAGATCGCTCGACGGCGTTGCTTCATTGGGAGGTTCAATCGAGGTGGCGATGTCCTCGAGACGTGAGGTCGCAGCCTCGAGTCTGCAGACGGAGGTTAGGATTTGCACCAAAGCGGTTTCGCGACGCAGATCGCAGCGCGCACAACGAGCTCGGACCTCAAGAAGAGGGGAAATGAACCATACCTCTTGATAAGGGTCGTCAGGTTATGCATATTAGGAGGCGCTGTCATAGCAAAGCATGCTATCTTGGGTGATCGCCAGCGAACAAGGGCTGTAGGTAGTTGCGACACGATCAGGGGAGGTGTCTACGGCAGAGTTCATGATCTCATGCATTTAGTACGTACTCGGTGTCTGCTAACTGAGTTTGTTAAGTTTACTGCCGCAAGAGCGGCGTAGTGACTAGGGAAGCCTCTTTACTGGACAGATAATGCGCAACGCGGATTTAGGCGCATAAACCTACTAAACCGTGACGTCAAGTAGCTCTGTTTTCAGCATAACCTCATTAGTGAGACCCTTCTCGCATGTGCGGACCTTATCGACGAGTGCCAGTGCCGGAATCCTGCTCAGTGATACAGAAGTCGTTCACCATTCCAGATCAAAAGGCTTTTCGTCAGGCAATATCATCACGATGAGGAAGGCGGCGGATCCTGAGACAACAATGCGAGTGGCACAAGAACGATCGCTGTGCGAACCTTGCTTCTATCGAGTGGCCTTACGCATCACGCCATATATTCTGTGCATTTCCGCATCTGGTAACGAGTAGTATTTGATAACTACTAATTACAATCCCCATGGTCGATCGGAGAGCTGGTTCTGGCGCTGGCAAAGAAAACGACGAGTGCGGGGGCAGTCCAAAGGCGGCATGTTGTAGGGCATGCTGACGACGAAGATTGTACGTCTTTGTGCCACAGCTCCTGAGGCCAAAGTGCAAGGTGCGACGAAGAGTTATAAACGAACCTTTGATAACAGAACCTAGATATTTGAGTAATCTAAATAAAATCTCCCTTAATCTACAGCCTGTCACACATTCACGACCTTATCAAATGCTCTGTTGATAATCATGCACCGAATTTCCGAGGTTCTAGCTGTTATTTCATGGAGTTTGGCACTATACTTCCTCAACAACTCATCAAATTGACTTACATGGACTCAGAGGGAAAAATTGAAGCAGAATTATTCCCGTGAGTTATTTAAACGAAATGACGCGGCTACTTTGGTTGATTTCGTTTGATCGACCAGAGAGGTCCAAAACTACGTGCTTTAAGGTACTGCGAGTTCTCTCCCCAGGCCAGTTGAATAAAAGAATTCAAAATAGCCAAATTCGCCTTATGGAACTTTCCCACGGTCTATCCCCCCACCAGTCGTGATGCCAATCACTGACACTTTTTCTGAGGAGCACTTTGATGCCTCTCTCCCACGCGCCAGCTCGCCTCCGCTGCTCCTGTCACTGCCGCTGAGACGTTCGCACCAGCTTCCAATCGTAAATTGAGGATATTTTAATTATATAAAATTCAATATCTTCAAGAAACGCCATGCAAGTTACCTATCAATTCATTTTATACCCAATACTATATCAGCTGCGTCCAGCTGCGTCCAGCTGGGATCGTGAGTAAAAGAAATATTATGTAAGCTTCCCTCGGGTTGGATTCTCGTCACCCATTCCTAAAGTTATCCCTCACTCCGCGCATAACAAACATCGACGTACAAATTTCCACTTTCCAAACCAATTGCCGCATTGAAAACATTGCCCTCTGCCTTTCCATCCCATTACCGTCTTTTCTTTTCAGTATTTACTCCCCGTATCGCGCGTCTTGCCGTAACAAAGGCTCGCTCACCACAGCCGGTCATTGTCACGATGGGTTCACACACGGGGCAGCCTGTCGATCTTTCTAGTGCGTTCATAGGGCGCACACTCTTCAGGAGACGAAGCTAACGAGGCTTTCACGTGCGGAAGAGCTGGGAACCTCGCCTTCCGCTAAGGTTTCGGAGCCTTGGTCGGTTGCCAAGGCCCTAGCCGCCATTCCGGACAATCATATGCCACCACGTCAATTTGATTCTTTTCTCACTTTCTGCCACATGCTAGAAAGGCTCAAGACAACGAAGCGTGAGGGATGGCGACGGTTCGGAATTGAAAAGTGAGCTTCACCCATGGCCCGAACGCCGTCGCCTGCTCTGTCCACATCATGCTAACCACGTACCACTCATGCGTCCTACAGTGGCGAGTCTATTTCCGATCACATGTACCGCATGTCGATACTTTCGATGCTCGCACCACAGTCGCTGACTCAGAAACTGGACATGGCAAAGTGTGTCAAGATGTGCCTGATTCATGACATGGCTGAGTTACTGGTTGGCGACATCACGCCGGTTGATGGCGTTTCTAAGCCCGAAAAGAGTCGCCGCGAAGCCGCAACCATGGACCATCTGACGCTTGGACTTCTCGGCAGCCTGAACGGAGGCACGACAGGACAAGAGATGCGGAATATTTGGCAAGAATACGAGGACTCTGAAACGCTCGAGAGCCGCTTCGTCCACGATGTTGACAAGTTGGAACTTCTCCTGCAAATGGTCGAGTACGAGAGACGTAGTGAAGGCACAGTCGATCTGGGCGAATTCGCTTGGGTTTCAAACAAGCTGAAGCTTCCCGAGTCGCGCGAGTGGGCCGAGCAGATCCTGCGTGAATGGCAGGGCTTCTGGGCAAGCAAAAAAGGCGTTTCCCGAGAGGAGAATTGTCGACACGATGGCGATAGTGGCCAACAATAATTTCTGAACCGGATGAGGCTATCGATGAAAGATCGCACTACAAGGTGCCATGATATATCAGGACATGTCTCGGTTTTATCGCGGTACATGCACGGGCGCTTTCTTCTATACCTCAACATTTTACTGGACAGCGACGGGTGTCGCGGAATGACTAATTATTCTCCCACAGACGGTGTAATGGGCTGACAGGCAGAATTGTCCTATACGGCCTATCGCGCTTATATTTTCTGATTTTGCTTGATTGGAAAAGCACGTGGAGCAGATAGAGGCGTCGTCTCTTAATGACCTGTTGAGTTCTGCTACGGTTGATACATGTCATGCGCAAACCACAAAGAGAACACGTATTCTGCATTGCTTTGGTATGACTAGATCTCACAGGGAGTTTGGGGGTTGGGCGGCCTGTTTTAGAAGAGAGGTCAGGGGAAGGGAAACAACACGTATCCTGAATATTGCAATGAGATGAGCTTGTCAGGCTCTTGTCTGCAGCCCGTAGCTTGAGGTTCAATCAAGGAAGAAAGTTGGTTATAGACTAGCACAACGTGATGTCTGCGAGAAAGATAAGTTGAGTTGTAGATCGTTGTCCCTTGTCTTTTAGTACCAGAATCCTTCTGTGACTTTTTGATCCATCATTTCTTCCTGTGATTTTTGACAAATCTCGTACGAAAACAAATGATTTGACCTGACAGATTCCAAGTATCCTTTCTGTGTAGGATTCACACAGAGCGGCGGCATGCCGTCACGACCCACGACCCACGGGCTCGCTAGAGCAGGGCTTGAGTTTCTTTGCCCGCTGCTTCACACCGCAGCATCAAGTGGCCGGTGCCATTGGTCAGGCGTGCCTTCGTCACCGGCTGGTGACGTCACAGATGAACAGCCAAACCCAATTGGCCCACGAATCCCTTGCGGGTCACTCGCTCCAACGCCGATGGTGAGGCTATCTACGATCATTTGATCGGCGAGAATCCATTTGTATCGCAGATCAACATGACGTGCGTGCAGCCTCGTTCATGCATGGTCAACACAGCCTAGATACGCATCTCATGTGATGAAGCAGTTGTCGTCGCCCGCTTCGTGCCTCAGGCACCCAGTGTGTTTACGGTAAGAGTACGAAGGTTGGGAACTTAACTATCCGGACCAGAAAATGTTATTTGGGTCCACTATTACAGTGTGAAATATTTTTTTATGGGTTTAGGCACTGTATTTGACATACAATGCTTTAGGAAAGCTTTCTCCCTACTAATTTGTATGGCAGGATACCCCTACAAACGTAAATTATCAGATTGGGTCAAGACCAACCAAAATGGTGCAGACTAGAGCTCAAGCGCAAGGAAACCAACGTACCGGGTATCCCGACCGACGAGAGATATGACCTTCCAGCCGACCAATCAGAGCGCCCGAGCCGCTGACCTCACGCAACGACCTTCTGCCTCTGCTGCCTCTGCCTCCAGCCCTGAAGATGAAGAGGTTCATTCGACCAGTAAGGAGACAACGGCTGCAACGGCTGCCAAAGCTGGCCCAATCGAGCATACATTAGCGATAAGAGGCATTGCTCTAGAACTTTAGAATCAGGGCCTTCCGACCAATCATATCATCGAGCGGACTGGGATCAAGAAAAGCACCTTCTTTGACCTTCTTAAAAAGGCCAAAATGCGTGGCTTTGAGCGTGGCATGCCTGTATTGCAGGATTATGTGACCAATAAGCCACGCTACGGCAGGCCCAAACTGGTCAATGAAGCCGTTGGAAAGAAAGGTATTTCAACCTTAACTCGAAATAGCACCACGAGGCAATATAGCCTATCACAGCTAGCTGAGGAAGTTCAGAAGGTCTATGGAATACAGCTCAGTCATATGACCCTATGGCGTCGGCTCAAAAAGACAGGCTACTCGAGTGTCAAGCACACAACAAAGCCAGGGCTGAATAAGTCCAACGAATCAGAAGGCTCCAGTTCGCCTGGGAACATAAAGACTGGACTTTAGAACAGTGGAAGAAGGTTGTTTGGAGCGATGAGACCTCTGTTATCTTTGGCTCAATGCGGGGAAAACGGCGTGTGTGGCGCCTGGCCAGGGAAGCGTATTCTCAGCATTGTGTGCGGCAACGTTGGAAAGGCAAGAAGGAGTTTATGTTCTGGGTTTGCTTTGCATACCATCACAAAGGCCCTGTTATATATGGGCCAATGAGACTGTGGCACAGACGAAGGCATATAATGCCGAAGTGACCTTGTGAAACGAAGAGAATGAAGCTCGGCTTCGAGAACAGTGGGAGATAAACAATAGCATGCGGCGCTTGAATCTCAAGAGGAAGCCCCCCGGAAAGAAGCCTCTGCATGGAAGTTCACGAAAGCCAATGGAAAGTGGGTGCGCAACGGCAAAGGCGGTATTGATGCATTGCGTTATAAACACGAGGTATTATTGCCTCTGTTTTTCCCCTTTCTAGAAAGCCTGCCATGCAACGATTGGCTGGCTCAAGAGATAACGCTTCTCCGCATGCACAATGGGGCAACAAAGAGCTCTGGAAGCAGCGTGGCTTCCAAACCGTTGACTGGCCGCCTAACTCACCCGATCTAGCCCCTATTGAGTCTGCATGGTTATGCTTAAATGCTTTAAAACAAAGAAGGTTCCGCGCTCGAAGCTTCGATTAATTTGGAAGGCGGCTTGGGCAGGGTTTCCCCAGGAAAAGCTACAGAAGCTTGTGGAACGGCTGCCTAACAACATCCAATGGGTGCTTTATTTGCGTGGCAACAATCTATATAAAGAGGGAAGTGCCGCACCCGAATTAATGAACCAGGAAAGAGAAGATCTTTATTCGGACATTGAAGCTATTCTGGTTCAATCAAAGCCTTGTTTTCCTGCCATTCCGAGCATGGAAGAAGGCGTTGAAAAAAGCGCGGAAGATTGGGTGGAAGACTTAGAAGATGTTGAAAACTCCACTTCCTAATTAGGAAAAATTTACAGAATTGTACTGTATTACTCGATTGAGATGGATACAGTGCTATGTAAGCCGAGTTACTTTTTCTGGTCCGGATAGTTAAGTTCCCAACCTTCGTATTATTATTCAGACAGTGAAAAACATCTATTCGGACAGTACAACTCACTTTTTACTAAACCTGGCCGACACCCAGTCGCGCCACATAAATGGACTTAGGTAGTCCTGAGTGCCACGGCAGCCACACAAAGTCTCGCGTGCACACTTCGCACGAGGAGCCACTCCTTCGAATTGGTGACTCCGATGATATCTAGCACACCTGATGCTATTTTAACGTCTTGTTCAGTCCAGCCGGACAAAGAATCTGAATTTAAAGTGGCAACTGAATCGAAAATGCTTTTTTTTTGCGAACGAATTGACCCTTGGCAGGCCCGTGACCCGTGACATTTACGGCCGCTTTGTTAGACGTGTGTGTACGAGAGCACGACTTTGTGTGGCTGCTGCGGCACCTTAGTCCATTTGAGTGGCGCGACTGGGTGTCGGCCAGATATAGTAAAAAGTGGGTTTACTGTCCGAATAGAAAATTTCTACTGTTCGAATTGTAATACTCCACGGTAATACCCTAAGCCAAGACCTTGACGCCGTTGATTACGTCATATGCGGCCTCACATCGCCTCAAGCCCCGCAATGGCCAGCCAGCCATAAGATGGATTTCCCCTCGCCGATAGATGGACTGATCATCTCGAAAGCATCCGTGCGGGCGAACGAAATAGATTGATACGCTCAGATAGGACACTACGACCGGCACCCGGAAACGGCCGAACTGTCATCCTCTCCCGAGTGCAAGACGACGTTCAGTCAATGGACAAATGAGGGGCGAGCATTTTATTGAGTGTGCCGTCGAGCAAGAGAATCCGTAAATCGATTCTGCTTGCTTCGAAGGGGAGGGAGTGGGGAGGCCGAGCGTGCCGTACGCCGTTATCAGCACGGCGCTTTATCCCTCACAGCGGCCATCCCTGCGTTCCAAACCAACAGCAAGCTGGGCGGCGTCGATATCACTCGGCAGTGCCCGAGTGCTTGTCTGGACGACGGCGGTCATCGGGTCTCAACATTTAACGGAAGCCATCTGAGGGGGCTGCTTGCACAGGCAGAGGTTCCGTTTGGGCATCTACGATACTCTTTTTCCTGGACCCGCGGCGCTTTGCCCACAGCGGCGTCTGGCTCAATACGAGGCTTTTTGCTTCTACACGAACTGTGGCTTATACGTGCCCATGACGGTCCCGTCGTGCGCGCGCATACCCGGCGCCTTCCAGTCCGAGGGCATTTATTACGGACTCATCCGCCCCCCTGCGTCGCCTTCCGACTACCTACGCAGCGGCCGGTCGATGCCGTCGGGCCTCGATGTGGTAACAGCAAAGCGAATGGGGAAGCTGAGCATTGACGACGAGTCCACAATTTGCAGACCAAGGTCTTGACCTCGTCGGCAAGGACGAGGACGACGCTGTGGACGAAGACGAAGACGACGTAGATGACGACGATGATGGCCGAAGGCGGAGGCGAATGCGCCACGGCTTCCGTCTCTGTTCCGATGAGGGAGGTACCGGTCGCAGACTTACCGCGACAGCGTTGGTATGCGCTCACCGGGCAGCTGCACACGCCGGCGGGTGGAGGATTGGAAGACGCCGGTCTTCTCGACGAGAGCATGTACTCGGACTCCAACTATCGCAAGGCGCTTGGCTCCAAACGACGTTGGCACGAGGCTGCTGATGTCGCGGACCCGGCTTATCCGACGCCACTCTTTCCACCTTCAAGCCAGTCACTCCCACCGCAGACGTGGAGTGCCGTGGCGCTGAGTAGGATAGGCGACGTTGCCTCAAAGGTTTGGGAGTTTTGCAAAGTCGGCACCTTTGAGGGGCTTCTACGCCGGCGGCGGACAGGGATACGAGGTGAATCCTGGGAGTGGCGTAGTATCAAGCAACTCTCAGCTGACCGGCAACGCGGAAGACGAGGAAGACGAGAAGGAGGAAGAAGAGGATGAAGCAGCACGCCTGGCTGGTTACTTCTTCCAGACACGCTACCCTGCCCTCGGCAGAATAGAGCCGGGAGGCAGTGGCCCGAGAGGGGCATCACCGGCGGAGGACCAAGGAGGAGAAACGTGCGGCAGGCGGCCTGTTGTGTCTACGACGCCGGCTGCGAAACGGAGACAGACGGAGACGGCGGACGAACTGGGAAGAAACTGGATCATGGTGAGGGAGGCGGAGCTTGGGCCAAACGCGGCGGGCGCAGAACCGGGCGCCCCGGAATCGCAATCAGGCGGCGGCGGTCATGACCACCAGGCGCCGGATCAATGGACAGAGGTGAGTGAGGGGTCGCAGGCCGCGACGTTTTCCGGCTGGTTCGGAGACGGTGCAGAGCGCCTAATTGTCATCATCAGTCGTGACCACAGAACGCGCACGCACTCACGGTGACGCATCTATCGCGTCGAACCGGGCTATAGACGCCCCTTCAACGCTGGGGTCAATTTCACAGACGCACGAACCCACCGAACATAGCCTCCTCTCTTCTGCGTTCTTGTCAATATGTTTTTCTCGAAAAAAAAGCCCCCAAATTAAATCACTACCCTGTGTTTTTTTCAATTGTCATGATATTGATTATCAAAGCGGGACCCCCCCTCCTGAGAGTTTGCCATGTGGCAGCTTTCCAGATTGATGTCTTAAAATTCCAGAGCATTCTATGCCACAGTTGTGAAAATGGACATCCTACTCTGTCGATGTGGACGGCACGAGAAAGAAATTGACGGATTGGCGGTTGTCTCTACAGACGAGACCGGCTCCAAGTAGATGGATGACTCTTGTCTTTCAGACCAAGGAACACAGTAGGCCTTATACGCCCATAAGCCGTGAGTTTCAGCCGCGCTTTAGCGTTTTTGTCCAATACGTTGGTTGAGCCTTTGTTTACATGGCATCCGTGGGCTTCTTTAGCGGCTTAGTAGGCTCTTGCACAGGTTTGAGCCAACGGGGTTGACTTGTTAACTTTAGCCTTGCCAGTAGACTTCGACTATTACATAATTATGGCCATGCCGTACCGGATAATTACACGCATAGGTCTCTCCGCGCTCGTTTGGGAAACATCGATGCTGTAGGATTTGTCCCGGAGCTTTTGAGCCTCCATTTCATGTCCCTGGAGGGGACTGTGTAGGTAAAAGATATGGTCGAGCTTTCTGATTACCTGATTGAACATGATCCAAACTTTCGCAAGTATATTACAGGCCACCTCTCCTTTGATGAACACTGTCCGGCCTCGAACCCCCTCTTCTCACGTCCATATCGCCTCAACTTGCCCGTGTACGATGAGAGAAGCTGACTGAAACTCTGTTGCCGTTACAGAGCTCGGCTCCCTGCGCTGTACTCAGACTTCCGGCACCAAAAATCGCTGAACCCCGATGGCTACCGAGCCAACGTGGGCGCCTGGCGAGGCGCCCTCGCTCGTCTCGCTTCGCATGGCCTCCTTGCACCGCGCGATTCCAGCCCAAGTCTTCTCGTGCTCAAGGTCGAGGCCTCGCTGCTACAGATACTCGAGCACAGACGGCATGGACAGCCTCTGGCGCTAGGCACTGCGATTTCCGAGGCCGCTGCGGATCATGGCCTCGTACCTTTGCAAAACTTTTTCAGTGCGCCACAGGGGACATACCCGCGAAACCGTACGCATTTCCTCTGGGGTGTCGTCACCTGGACACTGCGGCAGCTGGGCGTCATCGACGCCTCTTCAGAGGACAAGCTTCCCGTGGGGCAGTATGTCATAATGGATAATGTCAGGATTGCGAGCAAGGCGCTGGCCGAACGAACGGAAAATCACGTATCCCGATTCAGCCGGGTATTCACCAAATCACAATTCCGGGAAGAATTTGCGTCCAACTTGATTGACAAGGGGAAACTTTCGGAGCTGGATACCAACGTCCTACTCACCTTCCTACATCGTGAACCAAGGATGATAGAGTACGATAGACAGACGATTCGTTTTAGGAGGGCCGGCGAGCCTGAAGGAGTGACGGATGAAGACGCGGCAATGGCGTCTATTAAAGAGCTGACGGCAAGCCTCCAACATCAGATCCAGTCGCTGACAAGCCGAATCGACGAAACGAGACAAGAGGCCATGGTAGCCGTGGCTCGCAAAAACCGCGTCGCAGCTCTGGCAACGCTCAAATCTAAAAAAGTCGCCGAGTCGGCCCTGGCCATGCGTTATGCCACGCTCAACCAGCTCGAGGAAATTGCCGCCAAGATAGAGCAGGCATCGGATCAAGACCAGCTGGTCAAGATCCTCGAAGCGTCAGCTGACGTGCTGCAAAATCACCACGCGAGCATCGGCGATGCGGACAAGATCCATGGCATCATGGACAGGCTTCGAGAGCATACCAACAGCACCAATGAGCTATCCGCCCTTCTGGCCGACTCTTTGGGGCATCCTCTTGACGAGGCAGAGATTGACGAGGAACTGGAAGTCCTGGTGGCCCAAGACGAGGATCGACGACATCAGGTGCAACGACTGCAGCAAGACGAGAGTGAAGATGCCGGTGAGCCGGAAGCGGTTGAACGGCTGTTGGAAAGCCTGCCCCCAGTCCCTGCCAGCCCGGTGGCTTCACGCATGCCAGCGTCGGAAACGGGTATGCGCACCTCCTCATAGATGTTGGATTACGAGTCTGCAAGTATGAACAGAGCAGATGACCTAGCATCCCCCCTCCCCTTCCCCGGGTTGATGATTATTCGAGTAGTTTGTCAAGCCACTGACTAGTCACGTACACCATGATGCCATGCGCGCTACTAAAAGAGACGGTCCAATCCTGCGGCAACAAGACTGCTTGATGATGGCCCGTGCGGAAACATGCCCTCCTTAATCCTTGTCCTTATCCTCCCGAAAGCATCTTGCGCGACGCCTGGGTCTACTGGTGGTGGTTGCTCTTCGTCGGCGCCTCTTTCCTCGTCCACACCTCGCCGATGGGATCGCCGGGCTCGGCTACGCACATCCACTCGCCGATGCCGTACTCGACCGGCGCTCGGCGTCCGCCGCGTCCGCCGCCGCCAATGATGAGGTTGCCCGGCCGGTACGTCTCGTCCTCGCGCAGTCGGCGGATGACGCTGCCATAGACGCGGACGTTGGGCGGGATATCGCGCACCTCGCCGCGCGGCAGCGGCCACCGGATCGGTTTCCACGACCCGTTGTGCTGCAGATCCATGCGTCGGAATGGCAGCCACTCCATGAAATTCCATGCCATCACCGCCACTGTACCCAGGCCGGCGCCGTAGACCAGCGAGTCGTGGATCGGTGACGTGTGCGCCTTATGCATCAAGTCGTGAAATTCGTGCCCGTGGCCGGTCTTGTCGCCGTCGGCGCCTGGGTGCTCCTCTTTGCGCAAGTCCGGGCTGGCTGGGCCGATGATGACAGCTTCTTGACCGCCATTGGATTCGTCTTGTACCCGAATGTCGGGGTTCTTGGCCCTCGGCTGGCTCTGGCCTTGGCCGCGTCCTGCATATCCTGCGGCGGCACTGCCCATACAGCCCATCTCGGCCACCTTGTCCATGTCGAAGGGCAAAGCCTGCCTTGATGGCTTCGCGCACGATCCATGCCAAGGGCACGTGACTCGCGCTCTTGCGATCGTCTAGGGCTGTCCATCCGCCTCCGACGTCGCCGTGACCGCCGGAAAACCAGACCTCGTCAATTTCTGGCTCGGCACCATCGTCGTCGTCTTCGTCGTCGTCGTCGCCACCGTCTGCGTCCAACTCCGAGGCGGCGTCGGCTTCTCCCACCACCGACAGCTGGCGGGATCGCGAGCGAGGCCTGTAGGGAGCAAAGCGGGATTGGCTGGCCGATTTTCGGCGCTGCTGTTTCTGCGACCGGCCCGAGTCGCTGGGCGGGGGCGCGAATCCGGCCGCCTCTCCGCGTCCGTGGCGGAGGAACCGGGTGGTCGGTAAGGGGAAGAGGGCCGAGCGTTATCCAGGCTCCGCCGGATGGGGTCCAGCAAGTGATCCAGACGGCCGTGGTGATGGCGGTGGTGGTGCAGGTGATGGTGGCGATGACGATGGCGCGAGCCCGAGTGAGGGCGTTAGTACATGAGGTCCTGGCGGAACTTGGCGCGCCTCTCGTCGATGCTGACGGCGTGGCGGATTAATCTGGCGCTGCTGAGGGCGGTATAAGGGAACTTTCTGCGCTACATCCAGGCCGTCTCGAAACGCGGGACCGAATTGATGGTATCGAACAGACCGAGGAAGCGGATGCGGCCGACGGGGCGCGAAAAGGTCTCGCGGAAGCCCTTCATGTAGGCATGCATGGTATGGGCCTGACGGGTAGCCTCGGTTTCCCGATCGCCGTCGGATTGAGCGCTCTGCTGGCGGCTCTGCCACTGGGCAAACGCCTTCCAGGCGAACTTGACCATTTCCTCGTTGCCGTGGGACAGCAGTCCGATGTGGTCGAGCATCTCGGCGAGGAAGTGCGCGAGATGTAGGCGCCGCGACTGAAGCCGAACATGTAGATTTCGTCGCCCGGATTGTAGAAACGCATGAGGAAGCGGTAGCCGCCGACATGTTGGTCGAAGGAGGAGCTGACGGCCGAGTCTTTTGGCCTTGCTGTACCAGGAGTTGAGCCGTGCGCGGAAGCTGGTGTGGGTTAGGGAGCCGGAGACGAAGTAGGTGCCGATGCCGGCTAAGAACGGGTGTCAGTAGGCTGATACTCTTTGGCCATTCCCGGCCTCTGTCGCCCCGTCCATCCTTTTCGCCCCTGTGCCCCCTGTTGGGAGGGGGAAGGGGAGAACCGGAAGGCATCTCCGACGGGCAACGGCACGGCACAAGAGGCAGTTCTGGGGCGGGCTCACGCTGGTAGTAGTGGTACTTGTCGCCGGCGGTGCGGTCCAGCATGCGGAAGATCTTAAGGATGTTGCTGTCGCTGTCGTCGCCGTTGAACTTGCTGTCGGTACCGTCGAAGCAGAGGACCAGCTTGCGTGGACCGCGGCCGCGGTCGGCGACGTTGCTGAGGGCCGTCAGGGGGCTCATGGCGCCGGGTGAGTGCTCGTCGTCGTCGACGGAGCGCCTGCCTGCCGCAACGTAGCCCCGCGATGGATCGAGGAAGCGGGAGGAAGCCATAGCACTCGAGGACCGCTTCAACTTGTGCTTCCCTTTTAGTGTCGCGTTGGAGGGGGGTTTGTTACTCGTCGTCGCGCCACTTGCTCATGATGCTGCCCTTGCTTGGGCCTTCTGTGGGCAAGGCTGCGTGCGATGGGTTTCCTGCGAGCCAAACCACTCCCCCCCCGTGGACGGCGCCTCGCTTGACGAATTGGCGACGAGCGAAGCTGCTGTGCTGGACCGGTTGGAACTGGAAAGCTGGCCGATCCTGGTCAGTTCACGGCAGCGGAACCTCCAATATATATATATATATATATATTTGCATACACTCCCATGAGAGTCGGGTGGGGGATGGGGTCCGGGTGACGGCAACAACTTCACCTCACGGCCCTGCATCCATCGCCTCCCTCGTCCTCCCCGGTCTTGATGAGGGAGGCCAAGGCACCGGATGATCGTCGTTGCTGCATCCCGGGAAGTGAAGATAATTACGAGTTACTTCGTACCGCCGCCTGGATAAGAAGACAGCTAAGCCAGCTGGGTCTTTGGTCGGCCAATCGACGACATGTGCATTGAAGAAGAATCTAGTCGGGGGGGCACGGCGGGAAAAAAAGGACATGACGATGATTCATTAATCACGGGGTCTGCATGCATGTCTCACATCCAAGAGCCGATTGGGATTGCAGCATTGCGCCTTCCCTCGTGCCGCCCGCTTATTGTCCCTCCCAGCCGCACAATTAACCAAGTCAATTCCTCCCCGTTTTTTCTTTTGCTGTTTTGTGCAGGGAGGCTTGGTCGAGGAAGATTGCCGAGTCATCTCGCCACTGTGCCTCGTCTGCACCTTCGCCTCTGCATATCTGCCCATGTACTTCATGCTGACCGAGTTCCAAGGCCGCGAAACTGCCCGCGCGACACGGCCACGCAGGACGAGCAAAAATAATGTCGACAGACTTGTGTCTCAGCATCGTCGTTGATCTTTGCCGCGGCACGCAGCCAGGCCTCCCCTCTCGCCTCATCCGTAACTACACCTCGGGCCCCAAGCGGCAGCGCAGCAGCCAGCTGCGTCTTCGCAGGGCCATCGCCAAAAGCAGAGACAGCTTCATTACCAAAGTTTGCCGCGGTTCGGATCTGCAAAGGAGCCAACGTGGGCGAGAAGCTGACCTGTAATATAATCTCTCGCGCCACCTTGTTGTCCGACCTTGCCTTGACTCTTTCCCCCCGAGTCGGACGACAAGAGAGCCCGTGTCTTAGCACTCGGCCGCTGTTCATCAAGACCTCAAATGGTATGATGCTTTGTCATGAATTGTCCTCATGAATGCTCCACGCTCAGACCGTCGCCTAAGCTCCGGGGCGCGTGACTGCTGTGTTCCATTAATCTTCTCCTATTGCTCCCGACCAAAAAGGTATTTACCTGAATCCTGGCAGGCCCTTCCCGACTCCGACGTGCAACCAAAACACCACCCGCTCTTCCTCATCAAGTGTAAAAATGAAAACGGGGACAGACGCGCCGGCTTGTCTTTTTTCTTCTCTTCTTCTCGTCCCCCCGTCTCGTGAATACCTCACCCTACCACAAGTTGTCATCTTGACCACCACCACCGCCAACACCACCACTCCCCCTTAACATCCGTAGCCCTCATGCCTTTCCCTGCTGCCGTGCCACCAACGGGTATCGTTTTCTCGGTAATCCGCATCCTCTCCCCGAGCTTTCCATGAATTGTCCCTTGTGGCTCAATTAACTGGACCTTGCTCGGCGCTAAATCGCAGTTGCGTAACTAGGTTGGCAGGTTCCGCTTCTCGCATTCGGTGAAGAAGATGACCATGCGCCAAAACTTCTTGACAAGCTCCTCTGCTTCGTCGTCTAAGGCCTAGCCGCGTACGCGTATTAGCACCAAACACACGGCGAGGTGAGGCGTGCCATCGGTCGGGGCAAGGAATCCGGATTACCTCAGCAAGTTCCGCCACCAAGTCTGCGGCCGTTCCATGTTTGCGGAGATGCTCTTCGACCGCCGCCACCAGCATCTCCTCCTGCACGCCCAGGTATTCCACAATCTTTTTCTCGACAAATGGCCGGAGACGGTCTCGAACAATGCTCTCGTCCATGTAGTCCCACTTGACGTCCCAAGCCCAGATGCCATCTTTATCCGAAGGTATTTCTTGGGCAAGAGCTCTGACCGCCTGCGAAATTTCCTCCTCTGTCATGGCCCCGGGGCCGGACGCCGCGTCCATTTGGATGGGCACGAGCTGGCGGCGCACCGAAGGCTCCGCGTCCTCGTCGTCGAGTAGGCCCTCGACTTCGGCGATTGTACGTCGCTGGGGCATAGCGCGCGAAGCCTGTGCCTTCTGCGCGGCCGCTCCCAAGGACAGCTTGAAGCGTCGGGGTTCCACCGTTGCCTGGTGGCTCTTCGGCTCTTGATCTTGATGGTCAAAGAACGTATCTGCTTGGCCTCTGGCTCGCTCAAGTTGAGCCTGCTCCAGCCGTTTCTCTTCTTCCTCTTCTCGCCGATCTTCGTCGTCTCGCATGTCTTCTTCCTGTCGGTCCGAAGCTCGTACTCTCGCCCAGTTGGCGTGATCCCGGTAATAGAGATGCACCTTCCTCGCCTCTTCTACGTTATCATCCCAGCCCAGCTCGCGGTTCAGCTGGTCCTCTTGTCGTCTCTTTTTCTGCTCGGCGTATTGACGCTCTCGGCCCTGTTCGCGGTCCAGAGCAGACTGCCTCGAGCGTTCTCGATTGAGCCACTTACGCTCCAGCTCTGCGAACCGCTCATCTTCTTCCCTCATTTCCTTGTCCAACTTGCGCCGCGCTAACTCTGCGTCGGAAGCATCGGAATCGTCCGGCAGTTCTGGATCTGCGTGTCCAGGCCCGCCGTTGGCAAAAGACAAGGCACGATCATGACCGTCCTGTCCCCGTGGCCCGGGAGCGGCCGACGCCGAGGTAGTAGCCCGAGGTCCCAAAGGGATGTTGTTAGCTCCTCCGAGAGACGGCGTTGAAACTCCGTTTTTCAGTCGAAAACGTGCGCCGATTTCGTCTTCTCTCTTCTGTCGCTCAATATCGCGCTGATTGCTTCGATCGCGGAAGGCCGCAATTTCCTGCGCGACAATCTCGCGCATGTCGGCGGGGATATCTGCGAGCTCATCATCTTGAGCAATGGAAATGTTGACGACCTCCACATTTCCCTGCGATTCGTTGTTACTCGAGGTCACAGCAGCGCCGTTGGTGCTTGTTTGGCTTCCGGGAGGAGGAAAGAAAAGATCCCGCTGGACTTGCTTCAGCGCGGCACGAGCCGTCTCTAGCTTGCCTAGAAAGTCGGCATCTTCAGCGCCGCTCTCTTGGAGCGACGCGTGGTATTCGGTCGTCGTTTCGTCGGCGGAAACTTTAAGCCGAGTTTTTTCGATATCGTCAAACGTCTCGCCCTGGTCATGGTTGGTTGATGGTTTTTGCTGATGAAGAGGAACTTCAAATGTCTGCTCTCTGAGGAGTTTGATTGCTATTGCAACTGAATCATGATCCTCAAAAAGGGCAAAGCCCAGACGTGGACTATGGCTGCTCCATAAACCAGCCGACGGCTCCCATTTCTGAAGTCGTCCCACAGCGTTACAAATTTTATATATTCCGTGGTCGCCACCGAGCCCCTCGGGGAGCGGGTAAAGTACAAGAGTCCGCAGTTTCTCGTCGATCGTGGGGGGAACAAGGTTCTGGACTGCCTCTCGCACGCGATCTCTGCCCTGGTCTGAGCTTCTTTCCATGCCTACGCCAGGACGACTACCGGCTGACGCCGACGTCCCGTCCCCTCGGCCGCAGGAGCCCGTAGTCGCCGTACCCATGCGGATGACGGGAGCGTTGAAGTTGATGTTGGGCATGCTGGCAGGAGGCTGGAAGTTGCCGGGCAGGGCTCCAGGGCGGCTCGACTGCTGGGTGCTCAGGTGCGGGGGAACTCCAGGAGAGATGCCAGGGGGTGGGCCTGAGAGCTCCGGGTTAGCACGGGCAGATCTGTCCCCATTCCATCATGGGTGAGTCGGCCACAGGCTCATTACCTAGGCCAGGCGGAGGGATGCTCATGCCCGGCGGGAGGTTGCCGTAGCCGCCGTAGCCTGGCGGCGGGCGGTATGGGTTGCCTGTCGGGTTCATGGAACAAAAAGAACGACTGTCAATTACCAAGAACCGAACGACGATGAGTTTTCGGGGATGACTGACCCCCATATTGATTATAGGACATTATGCCGAATTGCTTCAGCTTAGGCCCACTGCCAGTCGCAACAAGTCTCTCGGCGCGGCTTCGTCGTTGGGGCCGGACAAACGGAGCGCAGCAGCCTTTTGCGAGGTGATAGTTCGATCGGCTTTTTAGTTAGGGGTGCATCCGGCAGATGCAGAAGTATGCCCAAAAAGATATTAAGGAGGTGCGAGGCGGAAAATCGCCGTTCTGTCGCCGTAGAGCCTGGTGCTGTTTTTTTTTGCCCACAGCTTCTCGAGCCTTGCGACGAGGTGTCGTATTATTATGCCTCGTACCTCCTTGACCCTCACTCAGCTCCCGCCGTCAGCCGTGTCCGGAGGACTGCACTAACGTTTTTCCGCATTCCGGGCCGATTTTTTCCGTCCCTCGCAACTCAAAGCGTGCCTTGGCCGAGGTCCCTAGAGGGAGACGTGGAGGTTCTACTTGTGCAATTCCAATAAGCTTTTTCGGTCAAGTGGGCTTGGCTCAATGTGTGAAAGCTCCATCGTGAACCCTTAAGCGCAGAAGATTAACCAGACCCCCCAGGGCGACGATGTCTAGATGTGGCAGCACGGTGCTTGCCATGACGGCGATCTCGTGGACACGGCCGCTGGTCCTATTATCGCGACGAGCTTTGTCGGTTTTCCCCCCTTACAACTCAATTCCTGGATCCCTCGTCCCGATGTCTCGCCTCCGAACGTACCGTTGCGAAAAAATCCTCTGGTCGGCAATTACAGTCAGCCGCCGCCGCCGCCGCCGTCTCGAAAGCCTGCCAAAGACCAACATTCCGAACAGCCAGCACAACCTGCTTCAGTCTCGCCCCCTCTTTCTTCGCCTCCGCCACCACCAGATTCTCCCTCCCAACCACCTCCTGCTACCACCGCGGCCGTAGCTTCGGCTGCGTCTTCTGCTCAGACCATAGAAGCCGAGATTCCACCCCCCCAGCCGACGACCGTCAACAAGTCATATGCCTACAGCGCCACAAAAGCTGACGAGAATGTACATCGCAAAATTGAAGAGGTCATAAACATGAAGTATGAAAGCTCTTTTCCGCAGCTCACAGCCTCTGAACTGCACAAACTACCCCAAATATATCCAAAGGCGGTCACTGGTCGGACAGTCTTTATTCAGACGCGCCATGTACCTCACTCTGCGCCAAATATTGAAGCCGCCATTCGTGTCATCGCAAGAATATCCCGGGAACAGAAAATCAAGAGCAAATCCTTTTCTCAAAAATTTCACGAAAGAAAAGGTTTGCGACGAAAGCGGTTAAGGAGCCAGCGATGGCGCGAAAGATTCAATAGGGGTTTCAAGGCTGCCTTGTCTAGAGTCTTGGCACTGAAAAAACAAGGCTGGTAATGTCTGGTCAGCCGCAGCAGGAAAGCTTCGGCCATGTACAATAAAGAACGGGTTGGCGTGGTCCAGGAAAGGAGTCAAATGCATGGAGGCCATGGTGCATGCATACATGAAATCGACTTGGAAGTTTCAGGCAATGAGGCTGATTGCGGTATGCGGGTACATATTTGTTGCTTCTACCTTTCCTTAGACTCTCCCGGCAAGTATACTGCGCCATTTCTGTCTAGTCGTCAAGGGTTTTGAGCCGAATCGTTCGTTGGACTCGACACGGGGCTGGCCTTGAACTTGGGTCGTGATCTGAACACTGCTTCCATGTCCTCGTGGCTCATCAGTTCCTCGAGTAGCAAACTTCTCTTGTGGGCCGAATCATCATCTGATGTGGACATGTTTGCATTCTCGCTGCGTGGCGATACTCTGGGCCTTTTCTGTGACCGTCTCCGCTCAAGCTGCGCCTTCTACTTCGCTTTCTCGGAGCCCATCATACTCCGTCTCGTGGGGCTGACGAGGTCTTGGGCTTCATCCTCAACTCTATCGTCACGACCGGCAGCTGTTGCCACAGGCGTATCCGCCGCTGCACATCTGAAAAGCGGTTCCGGTCCTCCCTCACGAGCTCGATCCGTGTACTCTTGAGAGGGCGTGGTAGTAGCGCGTTCCTCCATGGGTAGCTGCATTGAGTACGATTCGCCTTGTCGTTTTGGTGATTGCCGCAAGGGTGTGCTAGAGGCCTCGCAGGGGCTTATGAGCCCCACAGGATTCAAGCGGTGCGGATCCCGATCATCCTGATCTTCGGGTAGCCCCAAGCCCTTATTAGACAGACCGATATCTTCAGATGCGTCGAGTCTTCTTGGGCTGGCCATTTGGGTCTTTGAAAGATGAACCGAGGTTTCGGTCTTCGGATGCCAACTCGGATGTTGCTTCAAGTCGCCAATTGTCGATCTTGATTTCTGGTCGCCGTGGTACGGTCCTGTATCTTTTTTCAAGGACATTAAGCCGTTAGGATTGTGCTTACGGCCTCGAATCCGCAGTAATTCGTTCCGTAGCTCATGGACAAGATACGCATGTTCGTCTAACAATGGCGAGCACTCGAGAGTGTTGTTGTACTCCTGAAACGCCGTTTTTTCCATGTATAGACTCTGATGTTGGGTGAAGGCCATGTCAAGACCTTGCTTCTTTTTTTCCACATCATGAGGCTGTGAAGGGGACGAATGAGGTCCGGGCTGGGGGCAGCATTTGGGGTTCCGCAACTTGGTCCATCTCTCCAGCCGCCGTCTTTGACATTCTATACGAGCGTCGAGCTGCTCTAGTAAGCCGCTCTCGTTGACTTGCGATTCCAGATGCCTGTCTTGCTGGATGTGCGACCACACGGAACCGAAAGGCATGGTCAGAAGGCTAGTGCCGTCCTCCAGAGAGGTGCCAAAAAGTGCCTCGACCCATGCCTCGTTTCCGGACCAATGGTTCCGAAAAACACGTTGCATCTTGGCTTTAGCATCATCCAATACAGCCCTACGATGATTGTTTTGTCGCTCTCGCGGACGGATCTCTTGGATGCGGCGTGCAATGGCATGTTCGTCGGCGTTCAACAGATCAGAAAACACCTTGAAACGAGTCCTGAGGATTTCTTTTCGATCGAAGAGTCGACGTAACGATACCCTATGCGCCAAGGTTAGGGCGAGGAGGTCTTGGTTGCTGCCCCAGTGGTCTCTTTCCTCCAACGCAAGAGCGGCTGCCAAGGAAGGGTAGCGGTCGGGACGAGCAGCGTCAAGGACGACCATCTTTTTTAAAACAGCTGTAGATAAGGAAGCGAGTACCTCTTCGAGCCTTTCCCCTCTGCATTCGGCCAGCATGGTTTTTCGGATGACACATGCGCGGCCTAGGACGCCATTCTTCTTTGCCTTTTCGAGAGCTCGCAGGAGGGCAGCTCGGAGGTTGAGAGATTGTATCTGATCGAGCGGTGGAAAGAACGGTTGCATTTTCTGGAGATGAGTATGTTTGGTCAGCGCTGGGTAGAATAAAGAAGGGCCGGCGTAAGCCTGACGTGTTCGGTTTCCGCAGGATCCCACAGGGAGAACAGACGAAGTAGGGCCCACTCAACGCATCGTAGACGTCTCTTGTGGTCTTGGACGCCCGAGCCTGACATGACAAACGTCTGGAGCGACATGTCCAGACAGTCCGGCAGCAATTCAAGGTCCAGCAGGCGCATGTTCATGAGGAACAGAGGCAAGGGCGGCTTTCCCGAAGCCGCAGCCGGCACGGACGAGTTGGCTGCAGAAGCGGCGGCGGTGATGCCTCGCGGCTTGAGGTTCTGGAGAGATGATGCCATGGGCGCGGGCAGCCTATTTTTGGGTGCAAGGCTGGGAGGAGATGTAGGGCACCGGCGTTGCATTGCAGGCGAGCAATGCCGCCCGGGTTTGACCCGTCCCGACATCGGCCCCGGGTCTTTTACACGATAAATGCAGGTGGCTGGTCTCCCCCGCAAAAAAAATTCACAAAAAAAAACAAAATCTGGCTTTTCGCCGCTATTAGCTTTTCGATAGGTGTGCTACGCACCATATCTCACCGTACTAACATGCTACAAACTGCTCGAGGCCTCATCAACCTCCGGCAACCACCCTGTTCTGTTTCGGCACAGCGCAAGGACTAATGGCCGTCCCCCCGCTTCTTCAAACCGGGGATTCATAGGAGGCTTTCCCCGTCGCCGAACATGCTCGGTCTTCATACAAGCGGCTGTTTATTTCCGCTAGGACCAAATGGCTCGCTGCCAGACCTGATCACCGCCCATTGCAACACCATGTGTGTGATGAGGAGGGGCAAGGGGAAGATTAGCGAGATCGGATTTGCGAGGCAGGCTTCTGTTGGCGAGAGCGTCTGCGGCTTCGTTGCTTGGGATGCTGGAGAAGCTTGCCGCTGTGGGATTGCCAGCGAGCAGCGCGAAGACCGCCCCTCCTGGTTATCCGGGCAGACTGCGACGTTTGTGGCATAGCGTGCCACGAGGCTCACGGGAGCAATCGGCAAACCTCTCGTGTCGGGTCGCGATGAACCAATCAGCCGGCACCCGCTATGCTGTCCATCAAGGGCGCCGCCGTCTGGAGGTCGCTGTCTGGAAGGAGTCGCCGTCTGCGAGTCCGCCCCTGAAAATGTGTCCTCTCAGAGGCAAACCCCAGCTAGTTGACCTTGTTGTAGGAAAACATTCATCCGGCTTGATGTAGCATCCATCAAGAACCGAAGATATGTCAATGCCTCTACTTGCTCCCCACCGTTGCCCCTGACCTGGCTAATTACTATTCAGGCTTGCTTCCCGCAGCGGGATTCCAACTCTCGCCTTCCCCCCCTCCCCCAAAAAAACCCAGTCCATCCAATCCGGAGGGCCCTCTTCTTTCCCTCCTCACGCCAGCGACGTCGACGCATGCGACTGTAATCTCGATTTGGGGACCATCCCGCGGTTTGATCACTTCTCTGACCCTCATCCCCCCTCTCCCCCTCCCTCATTCTCCTGGTGTTGCTTGGCTTTCTCAAGTGCTACCTCCGTCGCTTGCGGCGCCTCCCCTTTTCCCTTCCCCTTAATCCTTTGTTGGACGGCGCACATGGGATACAGGGAGGGGATCGAGGTCTTCTTGACACACAACGCGTAGGCAGCTCTTGTTGGCTGCCACCGTTTGCGCGTGGCCTGCAGCCAGGCCGGAAAGTCCTCCAAACAGGTCCGGCTTTCTATTCTCTTGCCCGTCGTGTATGCGCCAAAAGCCCTCGTCCTCTCTCGCCCGCTCGCCTACCCTCCTTTCCCCCGGCCGAGGCTCCACGGCAAGCCGGCTTCCTCCGCCAACAAACAGCGCTTCTCTCCCCTCCCCCCTCATTCCGGTGCCCCGGACGTGGGCAAGCCGGATGCCCTTTCCTTCCCCACGCAAGGGCTTCTGGGCCTTTGTTGTCCTGTTTCCCATGCCCATGTAGTTTGTCCCAGTTCGTCGCGGGGCCGCGCTGCAAACCTTCGTTGGACAATTTTGAGACAGGCAGGGGCCCATGTCCGCTCCAACGACAATAGAATCCCCAAATCGACTTATTTCCGTGCTTTCGGCCTCTGTGTAAGAGTTGAATCGAGGCAGCTCGCCCGCCCCCTTTCCGCCCTCCCTTCCCCTTCCCCCCTTGTCTTTTAAGACCTATACTTTCTAGGCTCCGTGCAGCAGCGGCGCCAGCTTCGAGTAGCAGGGACAAGCGCAAAGCCTCCTAGCATCGAGCCAATCTGGCGTCTTCGATTTCGCGCCGTCTCCAGAGATAAAAATATCCTCCCCCCTCCTTCCCCCCTACCCTTCCCTCCGGTGCGCAAGGCCAAAAGAAAGCCGTGCTCGACTTTGCCAGCTTAATTACACGCAAATAAGCACGCGTTTCCCCTTCCCCTGGCCCCCCTCCCCATCCCGCGCGCGACCGCCCTTTTTATCTCGCTCTCGCCATCCGTGAGTCTTGCCAATTCGTCGATACCGTGTGCTTGAGGGAATTTCCAACAGAAGAAGCAATAGGTTCGCAAAGTGAGACGAAGAAGACGACGTCTGCAAAGGGAAATGAGGAAAAAGGCTCTAGCCACGGCGGGCAGGGCGAGAGAAAAAAATAAAAAGTAGTCCCAAGACTCGCGACCTTTCACCCCCTCCCCTGTCTCGCGGACATAGCAACATTGGCTCATACGCTGTGCTCATATAAACACATGGATTGAAGGGCGAGAGCGCTTGCAAGATACACATCACCCTGCCATCTCACTGTCTTCTACGTGCTCTTTACCCGTCCGCCTTCATAACCCGCGCACTCCTCCCCACGCGCACGCACACGATCTGCTAGACGGTGTCGCAGGCCATCAACTATCATGAAGGTCCGTCGCCTCGCCTCGTTCCCCCGCACCGTGCACCGGTCCAGGGAATTCACGGCTAGCTCTCGCGTTTTATCAACTCTCACATCTATATACAGTCACTGCCTTCCTCAGCCCTTGTCCTGATTCTCGCGGCCGTCTGGTCGACGACGCTCACCGCGCCCGCCAAGCAAGCTGCGCAAGCCGATGCCATCGACACCAATCGGGCCTTTCAATGCAACACCCAGGCTCAAAGATTCTGCGGTGCCTCCAATGTCCACTCCGGCTGCACATTTGGCGGCAGGTTCGTCTCCAACGCCATGGACACATGTCGGTCCTGCAGGTGTCAGTAGAGTTCCCGCCCCCTCTCTCCTTGTGCTTCCTTGTTTGGCCGTCTTCAGCATGCTCTTCTGCCCATTTTTCTGGTTCTTGAGAAACGGTCGCTGACATGAAGACGGGGATCGGCGGGGGAGCTATCCAGGCTGAGGTGTCCCCGAGCGAGATGAGCTGGATTGCGTAAGGAGAAGTCGCGTCGAGCGTGGATAGCAGTGGGGGCTTCGTCGTTGAGAGAAATAGGGCAAGAAGCGGATTCGTCACGCAGGCGTTGTGAGCTTGATACTCGGTCTCGGCGCAACGATGGTGTTTCCGTTGTTTGATGCGGTTCGATTCCGCCGCCGTCTTTTAATGCGGACAACGAATGGCTGGGTCGGGAAGACATTTGCGCGCCTTGTTCTGGTACGGGCACGAAAAAAACTCGATGCACAGCGATATATATGACCATGTGTCGTCTACTCAAAAGGTGGCTGCACAGCAAACCGGTATATATGTACATGTAGATGGATATGTGCGCAAATACTTATTATACCTATGCGTCCACGAACACGAAGACGATAAGAGAACTTCTGCTATGCGTGCCTCAGCAGTTCGCCCACGTCGCGGAGCTGCAAGTTGCTCGTCGTGGTGGTGGGCGGTACGGCAGCGGTGCGGTTGAAGCGGCCCCAGACGATATCGTCGTCGCCGTCGTCCGGGGGGCGAGGTCTCGGGCCGAGCACTGTGGCTGAGGAGGGCAATTTCGTGGGAGCCACTGCTGCCCGCCTGACGCGGCCAGAGGCGACGCTGGCGCTAGCGTCGCGCGGCCGCGTGTGCCGCAGCCATGAAAGGCTCCGGCTCCGGCTTGGTCTCGGGCTCGGGCGGCGGCGGCGGCACCGTCATGATGCCCACACGCGCCGGGCGGCGTCCGCGCCTGGAGAAGAGCGTGGCGCGCGAGCGCGTGTAGAAGCCGGCGGGCTGACTTCCGGAGAACGGGCTCCAGGACGCTCGCCACCAGCGGCGCCGCGGGCGCCGCGCCTGTAGGCCGGCGGCGGCAGCGGTAAATCGGCGGCATGCGACGGTGTCGCATCGACGACAGGCGGCGGCGTCACTGGCGCGCGGCTCGCCCGACAGATCCTCGAGCGTGCGCCCTTTGGTCTCCGGGATCAGCAGCGAGGCCGAGGCGCCGAGCAGGCTGAAGAGGGCGAATAGGCGCAGCAGGCCATCGAGGCGCGGCCTGGCGGCGGCGGCGGCGGTGGCAGCGTCGTTGACGTGGATGCCGCCGGACCGCAACAGCGGGATGCTGACGGCCTGGCCGACGATGGCGTCGGCCTTGCCGAAGGCGGCCGACAGGCCGTGAGCCAAGGCTCGGTAGCATGTGGGAAAGCACTCGCCCGGCACGAAAAAGGTGGTCGTGTTGGGCCCGGCGTTGAAGAGGAACTGGCCGAACACGTACAGGGCCAGCATGGCACCCTCGCTCAGACTGTCGGCGCGGAAACCCAAGACGGCGAAGATGGCGGCCAGCATAGGAAGCCGAAGACCTGCAGCGGCTTTCGCCCGACGGTGTCGATGGCCAGCACCGCGCTCACGTATCCGGGTAGCGCACCGGCGCAGGCCAGAATCAGCATGCCTACGGCCTGGTTGTGTACAGCTTCTCGTACAGGTCGCAGCCGCGGCAGAAGCTGATCGAAACCAAGACCTTGTCGCTGTTGAGCCCGAGGCCGTAAAAGGTGAGGTCCCTACAATCCAAACAATCAGCCGGTCTTTCCGAGTCCCGCCGAACAAAGGGGCCGCACACGCACCAGCAAGAACCATGACAGCGCCGTGCCCACGAGCACCCGCAGGTGGCGCCATTGGCCAAAATAAGCGACTAGGTCGGCTCAAGACGCGCTCGGCGCCCGCAGCAGCGCCTCGTCGGGCCGGCTCTCGCGTAGGCCGCGGTCTTGCTACGCACGTAGGCGCGAATGTCCGCGTCGGCCTTTTCCACGTCGTGCTGAACGTCGAAAGTGTAGCGCGGTGTCTCCGGGATGGTCATGCGGTAGTAGAGCGCCAGGCAGGCCGGCAGCGCGCCCACGCCAATCACCACGCTCCACGCCCAGTCTGCGGCGGTGCGGCAGACCGCGTCGCACTGCGCCTCGGTGGCGATGCCACCGTCGTCAGCAGCGCCACCAGCGCGCACAGCACCTGCCCGATACCCTGCATGGCGAAGACGGCCGCCATCATGACGCCGCGCCATCGTGTCAGTGCGAATCTGTATCCCGGGACAAGGCCGTCCCGCTCCATCAGCCATCCGGTCCCATGTCGGGCGATGCCGTGCGTGCGTTCTTACTCGGATGTGATGATCGACGACAGCGGATAGTCGCCACCGATGCCGATGCCCTGCGGACCTCGCGCGTCAGCGGCCGGCGCGACTCCCTCTCCCCCTTCCCCGAGGCCACTCACGGCGCGCACTCAACATGACGACGCACCAAAAGACCAGGAGCGCCGTCGAACCCATCGACGGACTCGCCGAGGCAAGCGCGCAGCCCAAGGTGGCAACGATGATGACGCCCAGCTCTAGGCCGTACATGCTGCGGCGGCCAAAGGCGCTGTACATTGACACCGACGCCCAGCCCTCCGGGGTTCCGGTGTTGCGCATCAGCCAAGCGACCTGAGCCACTCAGACGGCGTCGGAGACTCACTCGGCCAGGCCGCCGAACATCATCATGCCCAGGACAATGCCTGCGCTGGTCGACCCCTTGAGCGCCTGAACCGTCGCTTCGGGCAGGGTACCGCGGTTGCCGCCGAAGCCGTCCGCGCGGTGCTCGTCGCTCCAGAAGACGACGCCGAGCAGGCTGATGACGAAGTTGATGGCGAAGATGTCGTACGAGTCCAGCAGGAAGCCAGCACCCGCCACTAGCACGGCTCGCACATCTGCGTCGCGTGCACGCCAGTCGAGCAACTGTCAGCACAACTTGGTCCCTCGAAGCGGCGCGCCGGCCAGCGACGGCCTGGCCCCCCTCCCTTCTCCGGATCGGGGGCTTGCGAATGGGGAACACACACGGTAAAGGCCGAAAGGTACTCTGTCAATATCCGCAAGAGCCAGTCGCTGTCGTAAGTTCGGGTCAGCGATGTGTGAGAAGTCATTGTAGAAGTTGTGGAAGGCGCCGTTGCCACCAGATGTCCGCCGCGGCGGCGGCTGCTCTTGCTGCGGCCAAGGTGCCATGCCGCTGCTGGCGTGTCGGGGCTGGTAGGTGAAGCAACGATCCGGACGCGGCGACGTCGTCTTTATGAGCTGCACTTGCCGTCGGCCACGGAGTAGACGCCCTGAGCCGAGAGCCGGGGTCGCCTCGTGGGCCGGCAAGCGGTGTCGGGCGCAGCAGGACCACCGGGCCGGGCGTGGATCGTGATAAGGGTTGACTTAAGCCTGTGGCTGAACACCGACAGACGATGCAGCGGACCCCTCCCCGGTCGCCTCCAGAGATGTGTCTGCTTTGTTGTAAGAAGACTCGCAGTTCTCTGGTTGCCAAAGCGGCGTCGGTGTCCGAAGGTGTGGCGTTGCGGCGCAGATGCCTCGCCTGGAAGCGGTAGGGTCAAGGCCAGGATGGGGCTGAGCACGGAGCGGGCTGTGTCGACGTCGGCGGCGGGACTGAAGGCGGTAGCACGGATCGATGGCTCGACGGGCCTTTGTTCCGCCGGGCGCCAACCACAACGCAAAAGCACGAGAGGATGACGAGCGGGGACGGCAATCGCAGACGTAAGGCTTGCGGGCGGGAGAAAGGGAAGAACCAGGAAAGGCCCTTGAGAAGTAAGGAGCTGGAGCGAAGAGAGCCAACGGCCTGGGGGCTGGGAGAGGGGGCGGGGGGTGTAAGCTGGACAAAGCGTGCGATCCGAGGGAGATAGAGGGAGGGGGAAAGAGTCAAGGCAGGGGGGGAGCTGTTGATAGTCTACCATTTTGAAGTCATGAGCCGAATGAGACAGACACGGCCGCACACGCCGTAATGCGACGAGCCGCTACCTGTCATCGTAGGCTTTAATTACGAGGAGCTTGCTGGACGGGGCCAAACTGAAGTTCCCTCCCTTGACCCGATAGAGGGGGGGGAGGTTTTAGATCAGGCCACCGACCGCGAAATGGCACGAACCTGAAGGCACCAGCTTCCCGTGTTTTTTTTTGTGCTCGGGATTCGTTTCATTTTTTCTTGCCTTTGAATTTCTTTCTCTTTCGTAGAAAAACTCTATGCCACCTTTCCCTCGCGGCAGCAGAGCCCTGTTTGTCGTTGCTTGTCGTTCCTCGCCGCCCCTCTCCTTCCCCTCCTAGAGTGGTGGTGGATTTATTAACGTCGTGAAGCACGTGTCTATGCACGTGCGCCATCCCGATAGGGCAAACGACGCGGGAGAACGCGCTAATCGCGTCTCTCGGTTCAGTCGGCTATCTCACAAGCCAGCAGGTTGTCGAAAGGGGTTCGGGCCCGTCAATTAAGGCCGACCCTGTCCGCAGCACCATCATGGGTGCGCGTATTTTTAGGACTTCCGCCGCTCCCTCTTCGTCATGTTCCCAACCGGAATTCTCCTCCACTCCCTCTGAAGCCTGGGTTGGCCCTCTCCCCCAGGTCCGGCGTGTCCGACGCCCGCAAGCCGTCATACGAAGGATCGTGAAAAGCCAGGGAAAACTCCCGCGGGAGAAAACCTGGCGAGGTTGGGTACATGAGAAATACCTTTCGGCGCAGTCGGACCGGTGAGGTGTTGCATCGGCGGCGACGAGGTTGGGCGGTAAGCCGCTCAATCGTGGCGGATGCACGAGTTGAGCATGTTCGGGCGACGGGGAACCCTCCCAGGAATCCCGTCGCGGAAGCCGTGTGGTGTGTAGTCCTCGTTGTGCCCGGGGGAAGAGAGTGGTGCTGGTGGTGTTGAGGTCGAGGGCCAGTTGGCTTCGCGGAGTTGTGGCGTGTTAGTGTAGAATGTGCACAGAATACTGGCACTACCAAAATCTAACAGTAGCGAGAGGCTGAAAAAAATTTCGGGGGAGGGTTGCCCCTCCTGAGTGGTTCCGAGGGAAAATGATGGGCGCTTTCCACTGAACGGCGATTCGACGCTAGCACAACTAGCGTTCCCGCATCAGCGGATCCTCTTGCCCGGGACAAGGAGGGACCCCCGCCGCGGAGCCGCGCGGCAGGAACGGCCGACTTGGAGCGCGATCAGCGGGGCCGAGATATAACGGGGGCGCCCCTGCTGGCCAGCCCACCAGCCCGTCCACTTCGTATGTAGTCAGTTCACTGATTGGGACGCCAGCCAGACTGAACGCGGAGAAGAGGGGGAAACCCCTTGAGACGGCAACAGAAAAGCTGCGCTGTAACTCTACGGCTCGAATCCCCACACAGGTCCAACGCTTTACCACCGCGGGTCTGCGGGGGAAAGGGGGCGGGGGTGAGCGCTTTTTTCTGAGGGTTTGCGGCGACTGAGAGCCACTTCCAGCTCCGCCCTCTCCAAAGGCCCGGGGAAAAAAACAAAATGAAATAAACTGGCGAGCTGCGCAGGTTGCTGCGGCCAGAGCCAAAAAAAACGCCCCAGTGCGGTCGAGAACCAGACCCCCGGAAAGTGTTATGAGACAAACAACCCCGTTGAAATTCCATGCCACCCCCTCTTTCTTACCTCGTGCCAGGAAGCCGGGCTGAGCAGAGCGAAAAGGAAAACAAAAGAAAAAAGGAGAAAATAAAAAAGAGGGGGGAGGTGCAGTCCCACCGGTTTTACAGCAATCGTCGGGGGAAAAATCGCCAAAGTGCTTAGCCTAGCAACATATCCAGGAAGGCGGTAAAGGACGCCCCCCCAACCTCTTTCACGAACTCGGGCCGCAGCCGCGACGCCCGGTACTTGATGTGCACCTCCAGCCTGCCCGCTGCCTCCCAAGCGCGAACCATGGCATCCATCTGACGGGTTCCCGGGTCAAGTCAGCACGTCATCCATCCATCCCATGAGGGCCAAGAGACACAACACACGGCTTGCTCAGGGGAGGGGAGGAGTTTTTTTTTTCAAAACAAAAAGAAAAAAAGAAAAAAGAGGACAGACTTATGGGCCAAGTATCCTTCAGGCCTACCACCTCGACGGCCACGTCGCCCACGGTCTGTCGCGACCGCATATCCCTGCCGTGCATGTTGACGAGCGTGTTGAACAGCGTGCCGTCCGCGAGCCCCCAGCCGGCGCCCGCAAGCCTGGCTGCGGCCGGCACGCAGGCGGCCGCGCGCGCCATGCCCTGCAGCCGTTGCTCCTGGACGCGTTCCAGCCGTCCCGTCGGCGACCTCACCACGAAGCGCAAGCTGAGCTGGAACTCGCCGTCCTGCCCCGTGCGTCCACGCCGTGTGCATCAGGTGCTGTAGAGAAGACGCCGCGTACACTTGCTCCGTGCCGCCATCGCCGCCGTCCAGCGCGCGCCCCAGCCCTTCTCTGTCGTCGTCGGCTAGGTCGATGCCGCACACCAGCCCGGCTCTTACAAATTCCACGCTCTGCCGCCACGCGCTGCGGATGCTCACGGTCGGCCTGGCCTGCCAGAGCTCCTTGGCCCACCTCGCCACCGCCTCCGACTCCTTGCTCCCGCCGTCAAACACGCAGCGCGTGCTGATCCGGCCTGCCCGAACCCTCAATCCCACGGTCACGTGAGCCGACCACAAACAGTTGCCCGCGTCGCCGTCGGCCTCGGCCTCGGCCTCGTTCTCATCGGCCGTTGCCTCGACCATGTGCCAGCTCTCGTCACCGTCCTTGACCAGCCGCACATGGATCGCGAGGTCGGTGGGCACCGCACCAGCCACCCCGCAACCAGTCCCTGGGCCGCCGCTCCATATGGTCTCGTGCATCTTGCTGCTCAGCTGGCGCCGGAGCCGCCGCCAGTCGTCGTCGCCGCCGACACCACTATCCCCTGCCACCTCGGTCCGATGCGAGATCAAGCAGCGCCGAGCCGGCTTTGCCTCGTGGTCCGCCATCGCTTGAATGCTCTGCCCCCCCAAATCTCGCGTTTGTGCCGTCCTGAGGCGTGTCCGCCTCGGCCTCCCCAATCCGCTGCGGCTGTCTCGCGGCGGTCATCGTCTCGCCTCCCGGCAAGTCCAGCCGCTCCCGGAGGTGAATCTTACCCGCTATGGCCCGGTCCAGAAAATATACAATCTTGTCCCAGGACGAAGGATCCAGGAGCAGCCGATGTGCGGCGAGGAATATCCAGCTGCCGCGTCGGGTTCGGTAGACGTCGACCAACAAACCCGCGCTCCTGTGGCTACAAACCGAGTCCTTGGCTTCTGTTTCGATGCCCGCCGACAGATGGCTCCCAGCGTCCGGCACTGGAGTACATCCTGCACCGTCAGCTCGAGGCCCATCTCACGGCACCTCGACACCAGGCTGATGGCGGCCAGTGAGTCACCGCCGAGCTGGAAGAAGGACGATTCCTCTCCCAAATTCTCGACCGGCACGTGGAGCAGCGCCGCCCAGATAGACGCCACTTCCCTGAGCACGTCGTTGCCTGCCGTCAATGGCTGGTCTGCTGCCACGCGCGCCGACCCCACCCCGCAGCCGCCGCCGCCGTCTCTTCCTCCCTCCGGGGCCAGGGCCTCTTCGGCAGGCTTGGCCAGGCAGACCGTTTGCTCGTCGTCGACGGATCCCAGAAACAGCCTCAGCGCCCCGCGGTCGAATTTTCCCGATCGGTTGAGCGGCAGCTCGTCCACACCGCCCCAGTACGGGGGCACCATGTAGCTGGGCACCTGCGACGAAAGCTTGCGGCACAGGTTGGCGAGCACGTCTAGGCGAGCAGGGTCCTGTGAGAGATCCATCTCGGGCGACAACGCCACTGGCTCGGGCTCGGGCTTGCCTTCGTCGAGACGCCGTAGAAGCCGATGAGGCATACGAGCTGCTTCTTGAAGAGACCCGAGTCTGGAACGACGACACTGACCGCCGCGCGGCTGCCGCCGAGCAGCTTGAGGAGGCGCGCCTCGATCTCGCCCAGCTCAACGCGGTTCCCGCGTAACTTGATTTGATGGTCCCTTCTGCCCAGCAGGTGGATTTGGCCGTCGGGCGTGCAGAAACCCAGATCCCCCGTCTTGTATATCCGACTCGACGGCGACTAGGGCTGGAAGCGGCGGAGCCAGCTGCACTCGACAAACGCCGCCGCCGTCGCCTCGGCGTTGTTGAGGTAGCCGTCGGCCAGGCTGGGTCCCGAGCAAACAATCTCGCCCGTCATGCCGACCGGGAGCAGCTCCTCATGGTTGTCACGCGAGACGATCCAGTTGGAGCCGCCACACGGCCGCCCGACGAGCGATGGCGGGTCGCCGGGCTTGAGGGGCCGGGTGATGGTACAGTAGATGCAGGCCTCGGTCGGTCCGTACGCGTTGATCAGCTGTACCTTAGGCGCCCATTCGGCGATCAAGGCGGCGCTGGAGGCATCGCCGACGAGCACGACCGTCTGCAGCGACGGCACCTGCCACGGCCTGAGCGTGCCGAGGACGCTGGGCGTGAGCTGGGCGCAGTTAGCCCGGAGCGAGCGGATGGCCTCGAGCAGGTTGTTGAGCCGGTCCGTCTCGCTGGGTATGCAGACGACGCCGCCGTGGCAGAGCACCTGCAGGCTCTCGCTGATGCTGGGGTTGAAGGCGTGATTAAAAAACTGTAGCGAGCGCCAGCCGCTGTCGCAGCTTAGCGCCTTGCCCTGGCGCCGGATGGCGTTGCTGAGCGCCCCATGGGTGATCATAACGCCCTTTGGCTGGCCCGTCGACCCGGACGTGAAGAGGATGTAAACCAGACTGTCGGCTGGCAGGCTTGGGCACTCGACGGTCGTGGCGGTGGCGCCATCGTCGTCCAAGGGCGCCCGTTCTGGAACGACGACCGCGCGGCCGACGAGGCGCGCCATCCGTGCTTCCTGCTCGGCTGAGGCAACGCACACGTCGACGCCCGCCACGGCGAGCACCTCGGCGATACGGCCGGAGGGGTGCGTCACATCCAAGGGGATCCAGGCGGCTCCCGACATGAGGATGCCGACGATCGAGACCATGACCCATCGCGACTTTTCCGCGCACATGGCGACGCGCGTGCCGCGGCCGACGCCGAGAGAGCGAAGACGGCGAGCGAGGCTGCTCACCCGCGCCGCCAACTGCTCAAAAGTCCACTCGCCATCCCACAAGCAGATGGCAGGGGCGTGCGGCCGGCGCCGACTCTGGTCCAGGAGCATGGCGACGCTCGACTCGGCCACGGCGGCAATGGGCCGCGAGCTCCAGTACCGTATGGCCACCGCGTCGCGCTGGCTGAGGAGGTCGAGGGCACGGAACGGCGCAGCCGGCCTGGTGCACAGCTCGCAGACGATCTGCTGGAACTGATGCGCGAGGCTCCATACCAGCTGCTGCGACACCAGACTAGCGTCGTACCGCAGCCGCAGCGAGACCTGGTCGGCGTCGGCGCGGCACTCGTTGACGAGCGCGAAGTCGTACGCGAGCTCTTTTCCGAGGCCGGCGACGGCTCGGAGGCCCAGCGCCCGCAGAGCGTCGCCCGTGCCGTCGCGGGCCTGTACAAGGAGCAGGCTGTTGCTTTGACCGCTGCATTGGCAGTCGGGCGCTAGCCGCTGGCGAATGTTGTGGAAGCCGTACTGCTGGTGCGGCGTCATGGCGGCGACCTGTTCGCGCACCTGGTCCAGTAGCTGGGCCACGTTCCCATCCAGGTCCAGGACCAGCCGGATGGGCACGGCAGCGATGAGAGGGCCGACGATGGCGTGCGATTCGGCGCCCGAGCGGCCGTCGACCGTGGCCGTAAAGACGACGTCGGCGTTGCCCGTCCTCTTGGCGAGGAGCAGCGCCCAGGCGGCACGCAAGACGAGGGCGGGCGTGATGCCGGTCAGGCCGCCCAGGCTGGCTCGGAAGCACGTCTCCACGAGGGCCTCGGCGCGGCCGGCACAGGCTGCCCCGGCCGTGTCCAGAAAACTGGACGGCGCCCCGCCGGCCAGCTGCGTCGTCCAGAAGGCGTCGGCCTGGCCGAGGTCGGCGGCATAAAGCTGGTCGACAAAGGCGGAAAAACTTGTGCCCGCCGGTGGCGCTTGGCCATGATGGCGCAGGGCGGCGGCGTCCATAGCGGCATGGTGCCAAGTAATGATGAGCGACGCCGCGTCTTCGTCGTCGTCATTGATGGCAATGCTGACGGTCAGTAGCGCATCGCCCTCGCCCTGGGCTTGGGACAAGTGCTCCGACGCGCACGGCCTGGTCTTACCCCTGAAGATGCGGACGCGGCACGGATGGCTAACGACGAACTGGAGAAGCCCACCTGAGTGCGCACTCTGAAAGATCCTGGTGCGGAGAAGAGCGTGTCTCCGGTACAGCGTCTCCCAGAGAGCCTCGAGCTGCAACGGGCTGTGGCCGGGCTCCAGTTGATAGACGAGCTGGTGGCGATACTGATCCGAACCGGCCAGGGACGAGGCAAACATGGCCGCCTGCAGCGGCGTACAAGGGTACATGTCTTGGATGTCGTCGTCGCCCACGTGGCACTTTGCAGCGGCCTCGCGTCTCAGATCTGCCAGGCGCTCGGCGTTGTTGTTGAGCACGCGTGACAGTGTCGCCAGGGGCGGCAGCTTGGACTGAGCCCGGGCCGGCGGGGTTTTTTTGACGGAGTTGCTCGACAGCCAAGCAGCCAAGCCATCCAGCGTCGGGCTCCGGAAAAGCGCCTCGAAGCTGATGCGCAGGCCCTGCTCGGCGGCGGCGTCGATGAGCTCGGAGGCCGTCAGCGAGTCGCCGCCGAGGGCAAAGAAGTCGTCGGCGCCGTCTAGCGCCTGCGACAGCTCGCCCAGTACGCGGCCCCAAAGCCGACGCAGCGTCTCGAGCACACCCTCCGACTCTTGAACGCCCTCCAAGACCGTTGACGGCGCGACTGCGGATTCCATGCTTGGACAGGCCTTGGCTGCTTCTGCTGATCGGACACGGGCCGGCCATTCGACGGCGTCTAGCGTTTTTTATATTCGTCGCGGTGACTCGGACGCGCGTCAGCCAGCCGTCGGGGTAAGAGGCAAACACCGGGGGGGTAAAGGGCACATGGATGAGGCCGAGCAGACTGGGCAAGTTGGTCCGTCGGTAAGCCGGCCGCTCAGCGAGGATGGAGGCAGCCCGATGGGGAAGACGCGCGATCCGAGCATCCTTCGCGGCTGACCCGAGATGCCGATCCCCAGGCCGAGCCGAATTCAGGAAAAGAGGATGTTGGGAGATGGGGGCGGGAAGACCGACCCATGGCTAAGGCGGATCCTGTCCTGGAAGCAAGACGGATCGCGGGCTGGGTAAGAATATCTTGTTGAATTTTTCGTCTCCTTCTGCTGCTTCATGGGGCTGTCGACGAGACTATCGCAGATACGCACAGCCAGCCACTATGACGTCCGACGCTTGCGTTTTCCAAGGGCCGGACCAGCCCAAGCTGCTCTCCTGGAATATGGCCCAGCTCCTGGACGCCCAAGCCAGCCGGCATGGCCAACAAGTCCCCATCGCCTCTCTGCACGAGGCCACGAGCTGGACGTACCGTGACTTGCGCAACAAGGTCGCCACCCTCGCGGTCCGGCTGCTGGCTCACGGCGTTGGTCGGGGAGATCGGGTCATGCTGCTCGCGGGCAATGGGCTCGATTTTGTGAACGTCTTCATGGCCGTCGCAGCCGTAGGCGCCGTAGCCGTCATTGTCAACCCGATCTTGAGCGTTTCGGACGTGCTTGCGGCCATGGATACCGTCGGCAAGTCTTTCCTCCTATCATCACCTTCTCCGTCCTTGTGCACGGCTGACACGAGACATATGTAGCGCCGCGGTGTATCTTCCTTGCCCCCCGCATCGGCTTCCGCACCTACGCCGAGTTACTCCGGGAACGGCCTGGCGCTCCTAACGTTGCCCTCCGCATCATTCTGGGCGACTCTTCTTAGGGGGCACCGGCGTCGGCGCTCGGCAGCGTCGTCGCCCTTGAGGTCTTCGTCAGCCCCCAGAACGCGACGCAGGAGGCGGCCACCACGCTTGAGGAGCACTGGGGGCGCACGCCTCCTTCCAAAGCCTGTTTCTTCCAGTTCACCAGCGGCACCACGGGGGCCCGCAAGACGTCGATGCTCTCTCACAGGTGAGCGGCCCCCAGCATCCCCCACGGCTCAGAATACTCCCTCCTTCTCCCGTGTCCTGACCGATGGCAAATTTTCTCGCAGAAACCTGATCAATAACGCGCATCTCGTCGGCCACCGGCTTCGACTGTCTTCAGCCGACGTCGTCTGCTGCAGCCCGCCGCTCTCGCACTGCTTTGGTCTCGTCTGCGGGCTCCTCACCAGCTGCGTGTATGGGGCGACAATGGTACTACCATCGGAAATCTTCAATCCGGCAGTTACGCTCGAGGCTCTCGATGAATGGGGCTGCACCGTCGTTCATGGCGTACCCTCCATGTTCGAGGCGCTGCTGGCGCAGGAGGCGAAGCGACGGTCGACCGAGGCGGCGGGGCAGCTCAAGCTCCGCAGGGGCATCATTGCCGGCTCTCCCCCGGCTCGCGTCCTCCTCGACGGCCTGAAAAGTAGGCTCGGGCTCGAGAGGCTGATTTACCCCTTTGGTGCGTGCGTGCGATGCGACAAGCGGAGAAAGGGGTCCACCGCTGATGCGTCGCAGGTATGACCGAGCTGTCCGCCGTCTGCATTGCGACGTCTCTGGACGAGTCGCTCCAGGATGACGACATGTCGGTCGGCACCGCCATGCCTCACACCTCGGTTAAGGTTATCAACGAGGCCATGGAGACGCTTCCGGCCAACGTTGCCGGCGAGCTGTGCGTGAGTGGCTACCTGGTGCACCTGGGCTACTTCCGCGACAGTGACAAGACAAAGGCGGCCTTGTACAGGGACGTCACGGGCCGGGTATGGCTGCATACGGGCGACATCGTCTGCATGAACGAGCGGGGTCGCTGCAGGGTCGTGGGCCGTTCCAAAGACATGATCAAGAAACGTGAGCGAGCCAACCCCGGACACGATTGGTTTTTTCTTGTCTCCTCCCTCTCCCCTCTTCAGCCTGGCTGACACCGGTGGCCCAAGACGGAGAGAATATTGCGCCGGGTGAGATTGAGGCGGCGCTGCTCGCATACGCTGAGGTAGCGCGCGCGGCCGTCGTAGGCATCTCGAACGATTGGAGCGGCGAGGCCATCGTGGCCTTTGTCGAGATGGCCGGGCGCGGTCCCGTCGACCCCGGCGCCATCCGGACTGAGCTCCGACGACAGCGGCTCGCGCCGCACATACTGCCAGATCACGTCATGGCGGTCGGCGACGGTGACGGCGCGCTGGCGCAGTTCCCGTTCAATACCAGCGGCAAGGTGCTTAAGAGAGAGCTGCGCGAGTGGGCGCTCGCGGCAATGGGACGAGAGAGAGCGAGCAAACCAGCGGCTTAACTACAGCCGAGAGAACATGAACTCTTTTCGCAGACGAGAGGGGCAAATGCGGTGGTCATTGGTAAAACCAAAGATTCACGTTACATCTGCTGGGGGCGTGCCGTGCGGATTAGGTCAATTGACTTGTTTGCACACGGTCAACATACGATCATGTCCATAGTTCCTTCCCAGCACTTCCACAGCGTAAACAAACTACGTAGACGGGAAATTGAGGCACTGAAAAGTCATTGAAGAGGAAGATTCAGGGGAGACGCACGGGGCTCAGACGGAACTGCCATGCTCGATGCTGGCATGCCCATGTACTTGATAAAAAGGGCCGATGCCATTGTCTAAGTCAGTGAGCGCGTCTACGAACAAAAATCCGACGAATACACCAATCAACCCCGGTCTTCCTCACCTGTCGCGGACCTTTACAGCCCCAGTTCTAGGCCGACCAGGACCAGCTGCTCCAACAGCGCATCCACCATGGCCTCGTTCATGTGCCGATGACACACGACGCGCAGAAAGTCGCCGAGCTGTCCATGGCGCGCCAGGCCGGGCGCATAATCAATCATCCAGCCGCGGCGCACGAGATGCTCGCGCAAGACGCGTGACGCCCGACTGTGGACGGCGGCGCCGCCCCAGCAGGCATCGACGTGGAACCAGGCGCCGGCTGCGCGGGCCAGGCGGCCGACCGCGGCCAGCGGATCAAAGGCACCGCACACGGTGGTGCCGGCCGGCCAGGCCGAACCTGCGCGCCAGCTCGGCACCGACGTGCATCTCGACCGCCGACAGCGCCGGCGACACGTGCCGTACGTGGCCGTTGTTGTTGAGCGCCGACAGGAGAAAGTCCGTGGCGATGCCGGGCGGCGACGGCGCCGACGTCAGCTTGTCCAGAAAGCCCGGCGACGACGCGTTGATGGAGTGGCGGCTCAGCTGCGCCACTGCGGCGCCGAAGCCGGTGGCCCCGCCCGGCGACCGCGGCAGTGGCGCCAGCGCCGGCATGTCCGCCTCGGGCGCCGGCCATCAGAGGCAGTGTCGCCCTCTCGACGTGTCGCAACAGCTAGCTATCTCGTGGCATACAAGGGCCGTGTCGGTCAGCTTCGGTCCTCGGCATCCCTCAGACGAGGTGAAATAAAAAATGGTCCAAGGCTGCGTCACCCACCTCAACCAGCTGTGCGGCCGGCGACGCCTCCTCCTCCCCTCGCCCGGCAGCGGCAGCTCGGCGCTTGCGGCAGGCGTCATGAGAAGCGGCAGGTAGGCAATGGACGCCGTCGGATGGGACGTGACTCGCCGGCTCTCAGCGTTACAATATTGCCTTTATTTACATTGTGCCCGTGTCCAATGCTCTAGGAACTACCTCTCTGTAGAATCCCCTCCCTCCCCTCTTGGATATGGGGTGCTCGACATTGGGCCGCTCCTTCGCCAGCCAGCTTCCTGAAGCGGTGTACAGCCTCGCCGTTGGCCCGGTCGGGTAACAGGCCCAAAAAGGAATCGCGACGTCGCTGACGGCCTGATACGCGCCACAGGAAGGGACCTTTTCTGGTTTAGGAGGCCCGAGTCCGAGTGGCGTGTGTGTATGTCCGCAGGCGTTTGGGGGAAAGATGAGGAAAAAAGATGGGAATGAACGGTCCCTAGTCGAGGCAAAGCTGCATGCGGCGCCCAGCGTATGGGCCGGTATAAGTGCTGTCGAGTGCTTGTCCTGAGCCTGACTACTGGCCACGGTCCAGTCTGCAGACGTCATCAAGACGCTGCCGAGGGCCACACTTGACTTCTTCGAACGCTATGTCGGACTCCGTGGTGAAGAAGCCGTCAAAGCGCACATCTATCGCGTGCGAGACAAGGTATGGAGAGTGTGCGTTCAGTCGGCCCCTTTTTTCCTTGTCCTCGCTCTTCCTCTCTCCTGATGCTCTTCCGCTCCGCGTCTCCAGCCTGCCATACCCTTGCATCGGTCTATTCCGCTTTCTCGACTTCAGCATTCATCTGTCGCCCAACTACCCCGAGGTCGTGCGTCGCGTCCGAGATGGCGCCGTTTTTCTCGACCTCGGCTGCTGTTTCGGCCAAGATGTCCGGCGGCTAGCTCATGACGCCGGCACGTCGGCGACGCTCATCGGCACCGACATTGAGGCAGGCTTCCTGCAGCTTAGTTACGAGCTGTTCAAAGATGCGCAGACGATGACGGCGATGATATGCGCTGGCACGTCTCGAGCTCGCTGTCTCTCTACGAATCGGCCAATTGGGACGATGACAGACGTAATTGGCAGGGTGGCGAGACGAAGCAGATGATGTTTACGGCGATGAGGCAATGAAAAAAGTTCACAAGACTCTTTAAGAGTTACTTTTCGTTCGACAAATGTCGTATGGTACGAAGGATTGACCGCCTAGCTTGCTTTGAAGTGGTCGTTGCTTAGAATTGAGCGGTAGGTTGTGGCCAAGTTTAGTCCTCGATGGATTCAAGGACCGTGCTCGACATTTTGTTTTTATTATCTTTTATTGCACATGTTCGAAGTCCGAGAGGTCAAACATTAATACCTAGGGCTCATCCAGCAAGAACCTGCTTGTTTCAGGCTGTAAGCCCTGTCTGTGCCTGTGGTGTGTGCACCCACAGTCCAGGTTTGACCCCACCCCTCAGGTATAACAGAGCTCAGGGGCAAAAGAGCTCGTGAATAAAAGAGCTCAGGATGTCTTTCCTTCCTTTCTTCGTAGAATATTTGTTTGTCAATAAACCACCCAAAGTTTGTAACTGCGTGCTTTGCCGTTGACAAACCTGCAGCACTGCTCGTGTCAAAATTTAATTGTGCCTCCGTGTCTTTGTGAAGAACTCGTTAAAATTGCATGTTCTCTTTTCCCAGATTAATTTTGGCCAAGGCTGAGGATCCTTCCCACGGGGTTCAATCGGCCGTCCGGAGCTCGTCCCTACATTGTGCGGCGTAAGAGAGCCCTCTGAAGAAATGCGGTTGAATGTCTCTGAAAGAGAAGGAAAAGCTATTTCCGTGACCTTTTAGGCTTCCTTTTATGCGTGTGCGTGCCCTCAGCTTGTCACGCGAAAAATGCTTCCTTTTCCTCCAAATTCACGGATCCTCAAGGCCTGGCCTGCCCGTTTCATTGAATGGCTGGAATCCAAGCAAGTTAAGAATCTACCCCGGGCTTCTGGAAGTCTCAATCTATTCAGATAATACCGGATAGATACTCCGTCAATCCATCCACTTTAACTTTGCCCGCATCCTCTCCTCCCTCATGACCCTTTACCTCGAATCCGCCCTCCCCCCCGTGCAGCAAAAAGCGAGTCCCTTTAAACAGGTCGTCAGCCCAAATCTGCGCTGCCCGCATCTCCTGGAAGCGCCAGAAGCCGTGCGGCAGGCCGTCGTACATGTTTACCAGCGTCTTGGTTCCCAAATGCTCGCGCAGTAGGCGCGCGAACAGTAGCGCCTCGTCCCGGATCGGGTCTAGTCCTGCGATTTGGAAGTAGGCCCGCGCCGGCAGATTCGAGTGGTCCCGGTTGAGCAGGAAGGAGATGCACGCATCGTTCGGCGGCGCCTTGAGAATGTCTATGCCGCCACCGCCGTCAAGTTGAGGACTAACGGCGAAGGCGGGATTTTGAGTGGGGGATAAACGAGGAGGTTGATTGGGGCGACGTACCTTGTATCAGCTGATTATAAGATCGCACATTGAGCATGTCCGAGTTCTTGTTGCTCTCAATGCTTAGCAGCTCGTGCCCCCACTGCGGCACGAGGCCAAATGCTTGTGGCATCAGACAGCAGGGAATCGACAGCAGTAGACCGGTAATGGGCGGTTGGATGCCTTCGTCGCGGGCCATGTAAGCCAAAACGCCAGCCATATTACCACCGGCCGAGACGCCACCGATGATGAAGCCACGAGCAAGATCGGCATCCAATACGGTAGCCGCGTTGCGCGCACACCACCTGAAGGCGTCGTAGCTATCGAGGATGCCCGTCGGGAATGCGTGCGCAGGCGCGAGTCGATAGTCGACTTTGAGCACGCACAACCCGTTGCTGCCTGCAAGTAACCGGCAGTTATCGTCACTCGTTTCCAGGTCGCCAAAGGTCCAGCCGCCCCCATGTAGATAGAGGAACAGGGGGCGCACGCTGGCCCTGCAACCGCCGCGGGAAGTAGGAGCGTACACGCAGCGCGTGGCCGTCGCGTGCCGGCACGGTGAAATTGCGTACTGCTATCTCGCCGTCGTCGGGAATGCGTCGCCGCTGCGGCCCGGCGCTCGACGATGTGGGCGTCGCTGGAGCGGAACTCTGTCAACGTCAGCTGGCTCTGCACGTACTGGCGCGAGCTTTGAGTCTTCCGAGCTGCGAAGCCTGCCGCACACCATAGAATTTCCAGCAGCCAAAAACGTCCATTTCACTGCCCAAATCCTAAATTAAATATTTCGCCTTGGCCAATCTCATCCTCATCGCCATCCCAGGCTGCAGTTGAACGACGGAGCCACGCTCCCGAAGCCCATTCCCAATCGGGCAATTTCAGGTCCCAACCGGTGCGTCTCCATATTTCTTTTTCGGGACAGTTACCGATCGCATTGCCCTAAGAGGAAATGTCAACGTCGCTCAGCGAGCGCACCTGTATTAAACGGTTGGCACGGCAGGGACGCCATAGAACGCCCAAGACTGGAAGAGGACGGAGCGATGGGCCGAGGGAGCAAAGGAAGCTTGCTTTTGCATGTCGTGAAGTTGGCTACTGGAGACGCACACACACACACACACACACACAGAGAGAAAGAGAGAGGGAGACTCAGAAACGAAACGTTTCGCACCAAACCCCGTCAGCCTCGACCGCAGCCTTCCCCTCCCTCCTTACCCCTTCCCCCGTCCTTCAGGCTCCTCGCCTCGTCGACCATTGTCCCCGGCGTACCAATGTTGGCGGCCGACCTCGGCGAGACCCGCAAGCCCGTGGTGTCGCTCGTCGTGTCCATCTTCGTCCTCGGCTTTGCCTTCGGGCCGCTTCTCCTGTCGCCGCTGTCGGAGCTCTACGGCCGGCGCATCATATACAATGTATCTAACGTGACTCATTTGGCTTTTACCGTCGGCTGCGCCCTGGCGCCCAATATTTCCAGCTTCATCGTCTTCCGTTTCATCGCCGGTTGCTTTGGTGTTGCACCTATTAATGTCGGCGGCGGCAGTATCGCAGACCAGGTGCCGCTGGCTAAACGAGGGGCCGTCATGTCCGTCCTCTTCACCGGTATTTCCTCGGGCCTGTCCTCGGGTGCGTGCTGCGTCCGGTTTCCCCTTCCCCAAAGGGCCTCGGTGCCGACATTAAGCGTCTAGTCTCCGCTAATGCCTCGGCGCCAGCCCCGTCATGGGAGGGTTCATCACTCAAGGTGCCGGTTGGCGATGGGTCTTCTGGATGTTGGCCATTTTGGTGAGTCTCGAACATGCGGCATTTACAGGGGCACTATACTCTGTCCCGAGTTGACCAGTCCTTTCCAGAGCGGTCTCATGACAATCCTGACTTTCCTTCTCCTCGCCGAGAGCCACGGTCCGACCCTCTTACGCCTCAAGGCCCGGCATGTTCAATGAGGCCACAACGGCGACCGATGCCCGGACTCTCCTCGTGCGCTCTATCGCGCGGCCTATGCGCATGCTAATGCGCAGCCCCATTGTAATTGGCCTCTCGTTATACTTGGCCCTCATCTATGGCTACCTTTATCTTCTCTTTACCACCTTCTCGACCGTCTTCCCCAAACAGTACGGATTCGGCACCGGCGTCCTGGGCCTGACCTTCCTCGGCCTTGGCATTGGCATCAGCTTGGCTCTGCTCGTCCTCTCCTGGATGAGTGACTGGGTTCAGTTGCGGCTCACGCGCAAGCACGGAGAATCAAAGCCCGAGTTGGAACGCCTGTCCCCTTGGCCCATCTTGATTTCACAAGAGCTGATGTGGCGCATTTTGTCAGGTTCCGCTTGTTACCTCTCGTTTTTGGCATCCCTCTCCTGCCCATTGGCCTCTTCATCTACGGCTGGACGGCCGAATAAAAAGTGCACTGGATCGTGCCCATAAGTATTTACCGGCTTCACGGGAGCCGGCCTCATCTTCTCCTTTGTACGTCCATGGTCTCTTTCGCCCACTATTTCGCCTGCTCCACGCACTTACGACACGACAGGTCTCGACGCAGATCTACATGGTCGACGCCTTCACCAAATATGCCGCCAGCGCACTCGCCGTCACAAGCGTTGTCCGCAGCATCTTCGGCGGCTGCTTGCCCATTGCCGGTCTACCCATGTATTCTGCATTGGGCTACGGATGGGTTAGGCATCCTATTCTTTTTTGGCCCTCGGTGCCTCCTCTACTTTGCTTCGATCCTTCCTACGTGTCTTTGCTCCGGCAGGCTGACACTGAGTCACCAGGGCAACTCTCTTCTCGGTTTCATCGCCCTCGCCGTGTCTGTTGCGCCTCTCTTGTTCTGGCGTTATGGGGAGAGGCTGCGCACTCAGTATGAAATTTCGTTTGACTAGAAGGGTCAATGATAATGCCACCGGCTTCTCGCTGCAGACATGGTTCCAAGTATGTAATTGGCGAGATGACGGCAATATTTGGCACGGTAACCCGCCAGCAAAGGTAGTTTTGATGAGAAGCGTCTCGGTGCTTATCCCCCGCGGCTCGCCACAAGGTCGGCGAAGGAGTAAACGATGGATTCCTGTTGCCGTAAATTCTCTGCTGCTCATCCTTGGGCATTTTGTCACCTGCATAGAGCTGCAGTGGGAGCGGCGTTGCTGACAGTCAGCCCGCGTGGCTATGTAGCTAGATTAGGACCCTCCTGATTCGGACTTGTACTTGCGTAGCGGTGAGACGGCCCGGGATAATACGTCGCCGGAGAAGGGTCACGATCTGGCTCTGATTCGCGGCGTCGAGGCTAGACGGGTCGCTGCGTGAGGGGGAAAGGGGGTGAAGGATGGAAGATGGGGGCAGGCTGGAGCATGGACTTGCTTTGAATTGGTCGGAGCGCCTGTATGGGACGTTAGAGCGAAGCCCAGTCCGATTTTTCGATCATGGACACGATGACCTTGGTGTGGCTCTTGAGGTTTCTCGCCACGTCGAGCAGCCATCTGAGGTTGAGCTTAGCAGACTCGGATAATTCCGAGAGGTTGTGGGCGGTGAGCTCCATGTCTTAATGACTGCGGATGATATCGTCGAAACTGACGACGAGGGCATCGACGTTGCGCGCGGCGGCAAGGATAACGAAATGCTTGAGGGCCAGGTCGTCGCGGTCAACGGTGTGTTGGTAGAAGCCGAGGGCGAAACGCAGGTCCCTGCTAGCAGGACTATGGAGGATATTGGTTGGGTTCTTGACCACAGTGCACATCAAGCCGACCTGGCGCTGGTGGAGGACAGCCAGGTTGATGAGGCGCGGGCACCCGGCGTCGCAGCGCGTGCAGGCGAGATAGCCGTCGACGTGGGCCGAAACGTCGCGCAAGGCCTGCAGAAAACGGTTCAGCCCGAACCTGACCGGCTCCCTGGCCAGCGCTTTGCAACCGGCTGAGGCAGGCGTGGTGGGCTGAGGCACAGGCACAGCCGTTGAGGCTGCTGCTTTCGAGCTCGATGCGTGTCGGGCTCAGCGGGAGTGCAGGCGAGACGGGCGTAGCGAGCACATGGTCGGGTGGTCGATGAGCATGCCGGCGCCGGCGTCCATCTAAGGATATGGATGCGTCGTCGTTAGCCAAGAAGCCGACAGACAGGTGCAAGGGAAGAGCCGACGCACAGGCGAGGGCTCCGCGCCGGCCAGCAGCATGTCGCCAAAGTCAGACAGGCTGCTCGGCAGCGAGGAGAGACCGAGTCAGCCGGTGCCGGGGCGCCGGCAGCAGCGAAGGCGAGCCGGACGAGTCGCGGTCGACGGCGGCCTTGCGCTTGCCATGGCGCTGAGAGACGCTGTAGACACAGTTGGCGCCGGCGGAGCGGGCACAGCGCTCGCAGGGCTGGCCGCCGGAGCAGCGGACGCGCGAGCGGCGACAGGCCGAGCACGACGAGCAGAGCCGCGGCGGCGGAGCTCTCACAGCTGGAGGCGGCGCTGGCCTGCCATTGAAGCGTGTAGCTACTCGGGATCTGGCTCGAGTTGACCATGGAGGTCGTCAAGGCAGCCGCGTTCGGGAGGGCCGCGGGCGAGGGCGTCTGCGTTTGGCCTGTCTTTTCCGAGGCGGGAAGGGATAGCGGAAAGGGAAGCGGTGGAGGTGGTGACGGATTGGCAACTGCCAAGGTGGTGGTGACGGCGATGATGATGATGATGAAGCATCAAGCTGAAGCTGAAGCTGATGATGAAGCTGATACTGCTAAGGCTGGCAGAGTTGGGTGCCAGGTGAAGAAGCGGAGAGCCAACACGAAGCACGGCAAAGATACCATCAGATGGATTACCAAGATCAACACATGCACACATGCCTGAAGTTATACGCACGCGCACGCGCGCCCGGCGGCTTGTCGCTGACGTCCGGCCTCTTTACCTTGCCACGCCATACGACTCCCTTCCACCCGGGTCAACATTAGGCCCGGTGCCATCATTGTCATGGCATTGACATGAGCTGACCTAGGCCAGCCTCTGTTATCAAGGCCAGAAGGCTTTGCGCTGACGCACGGACCGGCTGCTTACGCAGCCAACGGCAGGCGATTGCTGATACGCAGCGCCGTGGCTCGTCCTGGGGTCGGTCGGAGAACTAACTACACCGTGATACTGCTGTTGCCGTTGCCAATCAACCAACAGCCAGCCGCCGTGGACGGGCTTCATCTCCTGTCATGTCTCGTTCTTGATTTCTGCCTCCATCTCGTTGGCCGAAAATTCGTCTCTATACATGTCTTGCCTATTTCCCCCTCCCCCTTGCTTCTCTGCCTTTCCATTCGGCCCCCGTATCCAAGTTCCCTCCCCTCCAGTTACCAGGCCGTGATATCCTCCACCCCGGCCTCGCCAAATATACTGGACTTGGCCTCCTCGGCCGCCACCGTCTCCTCCTCCGCCTCCGTAGGGCCGCCACGCCGCTGCATCATGTCCGGCAGCACTTCGTTCAGGAAGGTCAAGATCTGCCGGTTGACCTGCTCAAATTGCAACAAGAAGGCGTTGTGGCCCTCGGGGCTGTCGATGCGTTCCAGTCGCGCGTTTCCCACGTGTGCCGCGATCTCCTCTTGCTCGGCAAAGGTGAAGAGGCCGTCGCTTTCAATGCCGATCACCAGCATCGGTTGCTAGATCAGGCCCAGTGCCTCGGCCGTCTTGGCCGCGCGCTTACGCGACACGTCGTGTGAGTCCAGCTTGCGCGTCATGGCGATGTAGCAGTTTCCATCGAAACGCTTGACAAATTTGGTGCCCTAGTGGCGGAGGTACGACTGCGCCGAGAAGTACGTCGACGTCGGCAGCGCCTTGCCGTCCTCGTCCGCCTGTGACTGCGTCTCTGCCCGGGATGTGGGCACCGTTCAGGGCCGAGCTTCGGGCGTCGCTGCCGCCGCCGCCGCCACTGCTGCCACTACTCCTGCAGCTGCCCAAGAACACGCTGCGGGTGCCGACGGGCCGCGGCAGCGTTACCCGCTTGACCTTGTGGCCGTCATTGTGGATGTGGAAATGCGCTTCCGAAGGCGTGCTGGGCCCTGGCCACTCGCGGATCGTCTGCATCCTCGACACGTCCGGGATGTTGCGCCCGAAGCGCGCCTCAAATGAGTTGCGGCTGCGGTACGTCAGCAGCGCCGATATGCGCGCCGTGCCCAGATCCGTCGACGGCGATCTGCTGTTCTGAAACCAGAGCTGCGAATGGATTTTCAGGCTGCGATGCCACTCTTTCTTGACTGGCTATCAGCTGACCTTCCCAGAAGATGAGACGAAAGGAAAAAGAAAGATTGTTGGGGGAGGACGGGGATGTAAATGAAAGCATAAAGAAGGGAAGAATGCGAGCAGATTGCAAGGAAACAGGAGACGGGACGAGCGACAGGAGACTGACTGTATTGTGCACGTGAGCCTTCGTCGGCAGTGGTTGATGCTGGCTCTTGAGCCATCGCGAAAGTAGACACGCTCTCTTCACTCGCTCGCTACCAGAGCGGATAACTGTTCATGGGCTTTTTGACGTCAAGGCCATCCCAGGCGTCAAGATTTCACCCATTCCGATGGGCCACTGCGAGATCTGTGCCACCACGAAGATCAGGCAATATAGGTCATGCCAGCCAAGGGTCCCGGCCTGGCTAAAGAGGCCTTGGGTCGTTATCTCATTCGACCTCTTCCACTTTGGACCCTCTTACAATGGGTCCCGGTGGCTGGCATTGTTCACTGATGCCTACACAAACGAGAGAAAGGGGTACGATCTGGCTAATAAGACAGACCTACAACAGACCTGGGTCCAACATACGGCCTGGATCAAGCGCTCTTTTGACCTTCAAGTCACTAAACTGATCACGGATGGGGAAAAGGCCCTATTTAGTAAGGCCTTCCTCGAGGACCTCGCGTTCGAAGGCATCGTCATCCAGTTCTCTTCCCCGATGCATCCACACCAGAATGGTCTTGCAGAACGTTCTGGGGGGTAGTGACTGACACCACAAGACGTCTCATCGCGCAGAGTGGGTTTGACGAGACGATGTGGCCTATTTCCGCTTATTACGCCGTCTACCTGCTCAACGCCATCCCTACGATCAGGGAAGGAGATGAAGGAAAGGCTCGCCAAGCTCTTCAACGCAGAAGACAATGGCTCAAAGGGAATAACCCAGGGTGGGAATCCCTTCAAGAACATCAGACCCTCACAGGCCTACGACACCTCAGGGCTTTCAGCTGTAAGGCTTATCCCATGACGCGGCAAGCCTTGCGGAAGAAGGCGTCAAAATTTGAGACTAGAGGTCATGTTGGGTATATTGTTGGGATAACCTCTTCAACCCAATACCAGATCTGGGTTCCCTCTCTCAAGAGGGCTGTCTTCTTCAACACCTCCTTTGTCCTGTTCAACGAGTCAGTTTTCTATAAAGATGACAAGGAACACCATCTCGAAGACCCTCTCAAGGCCCAAGAAGAGTGGGTTGCCGCTGTGGAAGGAGAGGAAGAATAGGATCACGTGCAGCAAGACGACACCCTTCCAACGCTGCCAGCACAGGAAACGCCAGAAAACGCGTTGTCTGGCCAAAGCGATGGAAACGATGACAAGGCTGACAATGCTGCCGACGATAAGGTCGATTAAGGCCCCAGACGATTCTCTTTTTCCACTTTCCCCTGACTCCCTTGGTGACGATAACTTCGTCAGGCTGGCATTCAACGTTGCCAGCCTGGAACATAAGAATCCCCACAGGGATAGAATCCCTCCACCGCCTCGTCATTTCAAAGAGGCTATCAACAGGCCAAACGCTAGGGAATGGCGTGAGGCCATGGCAGAAGAACTCAGAAAAGTCGATGTAAGAAGCAGGGTCAGAGTGAGGCTGCATGTGAATCTTAGTAATATTCTTTCTAGGAGTGTCCTTCCTTGAAGAGATCCCTTTTTCGCTACGCTGGGAATTATCACAGTATCTATAGACTTTTACAGAGCCCAAGTCTTCCAAGCGTTGGCGTCCTCGGTAAGACCTTATTTCCTGGTCGTGCGGTTACCGCAATGCCGTGAGTCACAACGGTGGACTCATGTTTACACCGTGTCTGAGTCTTTCGGCACAGTCGCCCCGGTAAGCCCTCATTTCCAGGTCGTGTCTGATGAAGGCGACTTTCCGGCACAAGCGTCATCATGGAGGGACATCGTTTCTGGCTCGCGTTGGATAGGTCTCGCTCATGCCAGCTGTCTGTTTTGTCGGCGCCGTGCGACTGCGAACCATGAGTTGTGGCAGTCGACGCCCAAGGCACGGCTTCCGTCGTCACGGCGACGGAGATTCCTTCTACAATCAAGCCCATTGATCTGATGTGGGTTTTTGCATACAAATATGACTCCCAGGGCTTTTTTATGAAACACAAGGCTCGCATTGTTGTCAGAGGGGATCTACAGTTCCCTAACGAGTTGTCTGTTTCTGCCTGTACCCTGGCAACAAGAACGTTCCGACTGCTGATGGCCATCACGGCCTATTTTGAACTTGAGGCCCACCAATACGACTTTATCAACGCTTTTTGAAACGTCCCGTTGGATGAGGAAGTGTATTGTCGAATGCCTGAAGGGTTCTGGAAGCCAGGGAAATATTGAAAGCTCAACAAGGTTTTGTACGGCCTACGACGCTCTCCTCTCCTCTGGTATCGTGTTATGGTGGCCTACTTCAGGGACAAAGGGTATAGGGTCATTTACGAGGACCCTTGTGTCTTGAAAAATTGACCTCGCGATTTAGCAGCCTTCTCGACGGCAGGAAGAACCCAGGTAAGGTCCTTCGACAGCCGATTCTTCTCAACAAGCTTGAGCCGAGAACTGGCCAGGCTAGCAATGACGAAGTCAAGATGTACCAACGCTTGATAGGTTCTATCCTCTACGCCGCAGTTATTACGAGGCCTAATGTCTTTTTTGCCACACTCCCAGCCACCTATTGCACTCAGATGGCTGGATCTTGCGACCGTTGACGATTATGCAGGGAGGCTCGAGGTCGGTCCTCGTGTAAGCGCCTAGAAAAAAGACGTACTCGGTCTTGTCTGGGTCGAAGGCCACCTCACTCGCACGACCCCATTGTATAACCTGGTTAACATCGGCCTGTGCTACCTCCACGGCGCCGTCGACGGTGCTGCCGACTTCTAGGATCCGAGACAATCTGGAAGGCAAATCCAGAGACAACCTCGGCAGCTAGGCCGACCGTCACGGCCGCCACGGTATGTAAGTGGTCGAGTGATTTATTCTACCTGAATAATCGGCGGCCTTTCATGCGCAAGATCCGTGGCGATTTCGAGGCCTGCGCTCTGACAGATCGTGATAAGGCCACTCTGCGCAAATTCTTGACTTAGCTCAAAATGATCGGATGGAAGAGAATTGATTACGGATGGAAATACGACGGCATTTACTCGCGTTGCGACCAAAAAGATGACAAGCGTGGTCCCAACAAGCCTTATCTCTTCTCAGCAGAAAACTAGCTCAACTTTGGCCCCGTACTTGCCCAATTGCCCGACCTCGCACATACTGAAGAGGCATCGATTGCTCGTGTGCATGTCCGTATGAACGTTATAATCGTGCAGTTAAAGCAGTACAAGTACAAGGGGCATGCGGTTCACTGTCTTTGCAATATTGGCTTAGTGTACAGCTAACTTCCACTTCTGCCGTGGGAGTTAAACACGGCGTGGCTGCGGTCCGCCAACGCGTCGTCACACACCAATCCCAATCGGCAATTCGCCCGCTACTTTTGCGAGCGCTATCGTGGGGTCATGAGATGGTTAGACTATCTCCGCCATCATGATCCTAGCTGTTGAGGCATTCTCGCTGTTCTACCTATTGATGTTACCCGCAACAAGAACAACTCTTTCCAAGGTACCGACGGATGTATGATTGTTTGTACTATACTGATCACTCCGTGACGGCACGACTGTTAACCGGACTCACAGCCTTTGGTTGATTGTACGCCTTGCACCAAAGCTCCAACACAAGGCTTGGTGCGGTAGATTAACTTGACACGTCTCAAGCTTGATTGATTAAGCGACGACTTCGAACCTGACTCGAAAACTTGACTTGACAGGCAGCCGAACTCGATTGAAGCCTGTCACGTTTAAACCTAATGGCTAGCTACACTGTGACTATGTACTTGTCATACAGCCGGTTGAGTTTTTTGCAAGGTCGTGGCAATCTATAATTCGCCATCGAAAGCCACACCTTGTCACCAAACTCAAAACGCTCCGCGGGCTGTCGCTTCGCATTCGCAGCCTCCTCTTCGAGCAGTCCGTTTCTAAAACATTGGCGGACTCGGATCTTACTGCTTCAGCACAGGCGACTCCCAAGACAAGACAGTCCCTTCAGTTCCTGGAACACCTCGTTCTCCATCTGTCCCCAGCGGAAGGCTGTTCCTTTCTTCAACATGGCATCTAGAGGTTATATGATCTTGGAGTGGTCGGGAATGAAGACCCGGTAGTGAAATTTGGAAAAGCCCAGGAAACTTCAAACGCCCCTCACTGTGGTCGGCGCCTCCCACTCGCGAATAGTACGCTACTTTTCAGGAACACAAGCGACTCCCTTCCCGGTACCTCACTTCTTTCATGCAGAACTAGCACTTCGCTGGGTCTAGGTAAAAACCAGCATCCGCAAGTGCTTGGAGAACTTGTCGCATCTTGACCTGGTGATCAGCTTTGGAACCTGTCGAGTATATCAGAGTATCATCTAGGTATGCTGTGACGAAGTCGTCCAGCCACTCGCGCAATAGGCTGTACATGTTACGCTGAAAAGATGCCGGGGCTCCGCTCGGATGAAACCTCTAATCCAAAAGACCTCTAAGGGTCTTTCGCAGGACCAATAACTCTTAACGCGACATGTTATAGAGTGGCCCCCAATGCAGGGTCGGCTCATTGCCTTCCTTATCTTGCTGCAAATTCACTTCGTGGTCGGTACGTGGTCGGTGGGGTGCAAGCTTCATGGCTGCTTCGGGTGAAAATAATTGGTGAAACTCTAGCAGAACTTCTGCCGGGCCTTTTTGCTTGGAACGATTGGTGTCTTCAGTCGAAGCACTTTCTCAATATCAGTCAAGCTGACTGCTTGTATGCAGAAAATATCAAGCTCCTGGCATCTCCTTACACATAGGCACTCTGCCGGTAACCCGGCTGCCAACACAAGTCTTGCGCCTCGAATTTTCGCCTACCTCGGCTGGCTCTTCCTGCCCTATGAGGCGGATCGCCACGTCGGCTCTTCCGTAGTCCACTCGTCGCTTAGCGGCGTCGTAAACAACCTGGCTCCTTCCTATCCCAGGCCGACCAAAATATATATTCCTCTCCACTGGATGCTGCAGCCGAGTCTGAAACGTAGCTAGCATCCGGTTGCTTCACGCGGGCGATCACAGGCTGATCTGTCTTCACTGTATTGGGTAAGATCGCTCTAGTTGAACATTTTGCAATGAAATGGCCTGTTCGACCACGTCGGAAGCAACAACGTTTGTTCTTCAGCTCCAGGAGTGCCTACTCCGTTGAGGTTGGCTGTTTTCTGGTTTCAAGTCTCCCTAGTTTTACATTGATTTCTCAAAGCCACACAAGCCACCCTTGATAATTTTTGGGAAGGACAGCCGTGACCAAGCTCTCCTGGGGACAGTAATTGATAGCACCCTCTAGGAGCACAATCTTTGCTTTATCGGGCCAGTCTCCTCCCCCTGCTTCAGCTAACGCCTACTAAAAACGAGGGAGAAAAGATGCTAGCGTCTGGCCTTCGCGTTGCTGTATGGTTCCCAGTGTGACTGTTACAGGGGATTAGATGCTTCTATCTTGGTAGATTCGGCACATATACTGCATAAACTCTTGCGGGTCTCAGGTTCTCTCGGAACTCCCCTGCAGCACATTCTGACGAGCAGTAGATAAGTAGTGGTTGTTAACCAGCTCTAGATGTGTGAGAGCCAGGCTCGGAGTTCCATGTATTCTCTATCTAAATCTCAGAGGAAAATGAAGGAGAATTCGAGGCTCTGCCATGAGTTTGGCTTAAAAGCGAAGTATTGTTAGCGCGGAACGCGGTCCTGGTCCTGATGGGTCGGTAGAGAGAACGATCCTCCGGACCCCGGTGCAACCCGGTACAATCGGATTCACCACGCCGGGCACCGCCCGTGGCATCGACAAGGGCGTCTGATCAAGCAGAATCGACTGTGTATAGTCATTTGGCTGTCTGCTTCTTCGTTTCAAGGCCCCTCGCGCCCGCGAAGCTGGCGCCTTTGGCGGTTTTGGTTACTGTACCACTAATTTTTGACCGAGTTGTCGCTTCTCCCGATAAGGTGGCGCGCAATCTCGGCTCATTGCTTGCCGATAGTGCCCACCAGACGCTCTATTTTAACCCCTTCTTCTAGAGTTATCGGGCTATGGATCAGGTCAGACTTGAGATGTTGATGATATCGCTCCCGGCATTGTTTTGCTATTCGTGAACCCATCAACGTGGCAATGAAAGCCCAGTGAGGTGCATCTTCTAAGTGGACGAGCCGTAATAGGTGAGCGTCTTCTTCAGGAAGCCACGGGCCTCTCCGGAGCAGACGGTCCATAGCTGCTATCTTGCTCTGTTAAATGTCTGAGTATATAATGCGGATCTTAGGAAATGAGAGGGAGGGCAGGCGGTGGGTAGGGGAAAGGCTAAGAGCAACCTGACCTAAAACGATGAGCATTGAATTCAATGAGGTTCGACGTGCTGCGAGAGACGATAGAACAAGAATTTTTTTGCGATGAATGGTTTAAAGTTGTACGAGATGAACAAGATAAATAATTTCAAAAACACAATCGAAACAGAGGAAAGAAATAAGACATGAGCCATGGTACTTGAAGAGAACGAGGAGATGGAGAGATAGAGAGAAGCTCGTCACGAAACGAGGGCTACCTCGTTTAGTAGTGCAAATCTCCGAAAAAAAAAGGCCAACGGTAAGCGAGGGTGATGCGGTGACTGCTGGCGCGACGACCTTGCCTTTCTTTGGACATATGAAGTAGACGAGACGATATTCGAGTGAGAACATTGCTGTAGCTCAGCGCGCCGTGGGCGAGCATAATTACCAAAAGACCAAGTCATCACATGTTGAAAAAACTTTGATGTTTGTCTTTGAATTTGGTTCAGCGTCCGACAAGCGGTAATTGATGCGCCATACTTATATGTATGCGGACAAGCACTTGCGTAGGCTCAAACTTTCCAGAGTGTTACGGAGCGACAACCAGCACGGCTAATAGCTGTAATCCCCTTGATAACGCACTCTTCCGAACGCAACTTAATAGGCAAAAACACAGCTACATATGCCCCGAGCCTGCTCTTCTGCCCTCTCCCTGGGATCTGGGCCGTACACAATGCAAGCACAGTGCTGTGCGATGGCGCTTGTGCACATAGACCCCTAGCTCTCGGGCGTCTGGGCCGAAATTTCCGGCTTGTTGGAAAGCCCCGGCAGTCAAGTCCCACGGTTCGAGATGCTGACCCCTGACAGATTGCAGCAGTAGATCAGTGGCAGGTCATCCCCTCACTCACACCAATTAAGCACAACCCAGGCTTTTCCATCATACGTGTATGGTTTAGTTAAAATTTACATTGACTACATGCCTAGTTATCTCCTACGACGTCAGGCCTATCATCATTATATGATCAGACGTGGGATAAAATCGCTCCGAGCTCAAGACAGGTCGGCCACCAATTCCACGTCAACCTCCACTTACCCTAAACATATACCGGCTAGTGTAGCTAACAATCAGTTTTAAACTCAACAGGTTTCAATCGAGTTGGGCTGCCTGTCAAGTCAAGTTCTCGAGTCAAGTTGGAAGTCGTCGTTCGTTAAATGAAGCTTAAGATGTGTCAAGCTGTCAAATACTTGACCTTTGCCCAGCCGATTAGGTACCTAAGAAGACATTTTTACCGGTTCTTAGCAAGTGGGGAAAAGCAACTAAGTTACAGACCGAGTGGGAGATGTCGATTTAGCAAATACCTTCAAGGGAGGACAAGAATGTCAAATCAAAACCCCCCGGCGTGGTGCGTGGACCGACGTCACCTACGGCCCATTCTCAGCAAACTTGTTCTGAAAATTTTCACCACGCCAGCGATGAGTGCGGAGCCAGAACGAATTTTTTCAGGCGGCAGTGAGCTTATCACAAATAAGCGCAATAGCCTCGGTGACGACACAGACGAGGTTGAGATGCTGCAGAAGAATTGGATTGCTTTGGAAATCTTCCGGGGGGCTGCTATATCCGGGAGGTTTGCATAAAATTCCTGATAAACTAACGTACTTCCCAAGCGAGCGGGCTATCTAACCATACTCACACAAGCACCCATCTTGCAGCACTTTTTTTTGCAAAAAAACGGAAAGCTACTGGCAAAGAATGCCAATTGGTGCTCGCTCTACAAGCTCTAAGAAACGACCGAAATCTGACTATTCGGACTGCCGCAAAGATCTACGCAGTCAGTCGTACAACACTTCAGCACCGCCTTCAAGGTGTCAGTGCTAGATGCGACAGTCTGTCCAATTCGTGGAATTTGACGGAATTAGAAGAATCATTGATTATCCGGCATGTCTTGGACCTAATTCACGTTCCTTCCCTCCCCGGCTTCGTGATGTAGAGGATATGGCAAATAAACTCCTTGCGGAGCGCAACGCGCAGCAAGTTGGGAAGCACTGGGCTTCCAACTTTGTTAAGCGACACCCGCATCTAAAAACACGTTTTTTCCCCAAGTACGACTATAAAATAGCTCAGTGTGAAGACCCTGGCTGGATTCGTGGCTGGTTTGCCTTCGTGCGGAACACGATTGCCGGCAAAAATCACCTTGCGAGCTGGTACCAGAATAGTCCACTACCACAAGGCTGGATAATCGCCAAGTCTGATAATGGCTGGACCAAAAACGAGATAGGCTTCTAATGAATTCAGCATTTTGACAGACATACCAAGCCGCGAACTTCGAGTGTGTATCGTCTCCTTATCCTTGATGGACATGAAAGTCACCACTCGACAGACTTTGAGCTCTACTGCAAGGACAATATCATCACGCTGTGTATGTCTCCCCATTCGTCTCATATACTTCAACCTCCTGATTTTTGTTGCTTTGGGCCCCTTAAGAAAGCGTGCGTTCAGCAAATCAAGTTGAAAACAAGGGCGGGTACAAGCCACATTACCAAAGAGGACTTCTTCCCCGCTCCTGAATCTGTCATCTCGTGACTAGATGCGAGGCCGCAAACACTAACGCCGGCGGAGGTGGTGTCATAAGGACCAATGCTTGCCTCACCATACAAGAGAAATGACGTGCACAAACCTATTGTCACAATTCGTGACTTGCGGTCAGCACGAACAAGGGGCACACGGCATGGACGGCTTGGAAATGAGGCTTTACCAGGATGCCTGTGCTAGAAGACTACCGTATCCAACACGGTTGGGAAATGAAGTCTTACCGGAATGTCAGGGCAGGAAAGGCTTTGGCTTTGTAACGGCCCATATATGCGGTGGTGATCCCCAAGTGAGAGGAAAGGAGAAAAGAACAAAGACTCTCGACGCCTTAATCGATTATTACTTTGAATCCGAACCTTTAAGTTCCAAGCCCTTCACGCAAGCCCTTGTCACAGGTGGATGCAGAACCGCCCCATCCCTGGGTTCCCCAGATACCCAACAACCCCACTGAGGCTGGCTTGCAAGCTGATTTCATCAAAAACCGGATCAGCAGACATCAAAATAGCTCACCAAAATCAAATATTCATGCTGTGGACCAGTTACCAAAAGGAGCACATGAAATCATGCATCAGATAGCCTTCCTAAGGTCGGAGAACCAGATGCTTCGGGCAGAGAATAAACCGCTCAGAAAGCGTCCTAGGGCTAAGAAAACGCGTCTCCGGAAAATCAGAAGCTTGACTCTAGGTGAGGGTTAGGATAGCCTAGCCAAAAACGAGGTAGAGGCACAGAGTCCGGAGAAAGCGCAACGGGGTAGTGGTCAGGAGGCGGAGATGGGGGCGAAGGAACGGTGCTGCAGAGCATGCGGAAAGCCGGGACATAACTCAAGAACCTGTCCGATAATTGCAATTTTGTCTGAGAAAAGCAATGGAGAGTAGTATTCAATGGTATGAGGCGTTTGTTTTGATCTTTCGAGGAGGTTGGTCACGTAGGCGCGATTAGGTGGTCCACTCCGCATGATGCCGTCATCGTCCCTCTGCGAGAGTGCACGCCCCGTGACATGACCAGGCGAATATATCTCGACAGTTGTCTCCCTGTCTGGGCGAGAGAGTTTTCCCTCAGTTCATGCTCGTCATGGAAAATGCGCCTCTACCCATCTAACCTGAGGACTGGCGTGTATCGCGGACAGAAGTCAGGCTCTAGGTGTGCGTCGTTGCAGATTGGAGAGTCCTCTATCCTAGTTACAGTGGGCCTCCAAAAGTTCCGATCACTCGAGGCGCGTGTCGTGATCAACGCGTCTAACTCAGGGCATCCTCTCCTCCCTCAATCCTCAATTGCATGCAACACAATGGCCCCAGAAACCCCCAAAAAACACTGGTCGCCTCATAAAAGGAAAAAAGATAGTAACGGCATACGATTTGGGGCTGTCTGCCAAAACGATTGCGGCGAAAGAGGGACTTTCTGTACCCGCGGTACGCGGGATCGTC
>KN173784.1:1102-18739 GCA_000758425.1 Nilaparvata lugens yeast-like symbiont | reverse complement strand
TCAAAGAGCTCTCCTGACCACAATAGTGGGAGACACTCGCACGCGATCACGTCCACGCAAGAGTAAAGGCGACTCGCCATTTCCAGATGTTCTGGGCTGGCTTCTCTTCGATCCGGCGGACCTCTCGCAGTATTACCCGGCGACCCTAATTCGAAACGGGGTGGCGTAACGGGGCGAGTTATACGCGAGTGTCTTGAGGAACACCTGCTTAAAATATGCGAGCCTGGCTCTGTATTCATTCAGGATAACCCCCCGACACATACGGCAGCTGTGGTACAGCTGTGGCTGTCGGATTTCGCGGGTGAAAATGGTGTTCAACTTGTAGACTGGCTGCCTTATTCACCCGACTTGAATCCGATCAAAAATCTGCGGAAGCTGCTGAAGGAAAATATTATCAAGAATTTTCCAGAACTCTCTGACCTTCCAAGCAAAAATGAGTCGAAAAAGAAGTTAAGGGTAGTAGCTTTCATTGAGTGGGAGCGACTTGAAGATCGGGTGTTAGAAAGCCTGATAAGTTCGATGCCCCGTCGTGTTGGTTGAGGCTGTCGTGGCCGCACGGGGTTGGTATACAAAATATTGAAAATGTCTAAAAAGCAAATAATCTTCCCAAAATTACATCACTTCTCTTTGATAATTTTTCAGTCTTGATTTGGCTTTAAAAACGGGCTTTGAAGTTGGTGTGCAAATGTCACTAAAATTGTTGATTTATGAAGTGATCGGAACTTTTGGAAGGGTACTGTAACTCCATATGAGTCATGCTCCTCAGGAGTGCAGGGCTAGAACCCAATACGATAAAATATCCATCAATCAATCCCAATTCGCAAGAACCGGGGCGCTAGTCTGAATAGTTTAATTCTCTCGAATGCCGCCTCGCACTGCTTTGATCAAACGGGCAACCCGTCCTTGTTTGTCAGCGCTGTCAGAGGCACGGCAATATTAGAGAAACTGGGGATGAACTGCCAATAATAGTTCGCAAACCCCGGAAAACTCCTTATTTCTTTTACGTCCTTGTATGGAGCAAGGTCGCTGCCATTGCTGGATTGCTTGTACCTTCTCCAGATCAAAGCGAGTGCCTTTTCCTGCTTCAAAGATGAAGCCCAGGTATCTGACACTATTCGCTTCAAAATCACAGTTGTAGATATTGACCTGCAAACCCGCATCCTTGAGTCACCTAACCTGTCGAAAGACAGAGACATTAGGGTATCGTGCCACACGCAAGTCCACTAGAGCTGGCGCCGTGCCATCTCCGCAGACTGAACAGCGGGTGATGCGTTCTCGGATGATCAGGGTTGATGCAGACCCAGCGACTGAGCGAAAGGTCCGGCTTCACTTTGTTTCGATGATCTGCGGGCGAGCCGCTGAAGTAGATTAATATGTCGTCCATGTAGGCAGAGCAAAACTCGTCGAGAAACTTCCGTAGCGCGTGGTTGATGTAGCGCTGAAAAGTTGCAGGCGCACCTGTCAACCCGAACGGGTTGACAAGCCACTTGTAGAGTCCGTACAGGGCACGAAGTACGAAATGCTGTCTTCCATTCGTCTGCCTCTGCCACACGTACCTTGTGGAAGGGTACGATAAAATCTAGGTTTTTGAGCCACTTCGCCTTGGACAGTGACCGCAGTAACCGCAGCGTCTCATCGATCAAGGGTAACGGATAGTGGTCCTTCCTTGTTATGGCATTCAGGCCATGATATTCCATGCCAACCCTCAACCCACCGCCCGATTTCCGCACGAACAGTACGGGTGCCGGTGCAGGAGAGCTTCTCGCTCGAATGAATTCCTTTTCAAGTGGCTCTGTGAGTGTTCGGCGTAGGGCGATGAGCTCGTCTCGTGGCATCCTGCATAGCGGTCCCCATGGTATCTCCTTTTTGCCATCTGAACCTTCTTATATTTTAATATCTAGTCAGATCTAGGCCGATGGGATGGCTGGTGATCTGCTTGATCTGGGTTGAATGCAGCCAAGTGTTCGCGGTAGTGACTAGGGAGCCTTTCGATCAGTTCAGACTTGGTTTTTTTGGGAGCTAATGCTTGCTCAATATCTGCTACACTAGCAGAGAAGATTTGCACACCATCTTTCTGACGGTTCAGCTTCCTAGTCCGACGGACGAGGTCAACGAACACCGATGCCACCTATCTACGAATTTCGTGTTGCTGTTTCTCCAGTGGATTTCGTGCCTCCACCCAGTGATTGCTGGCCCCTGTGTACAAGAGGCTTTCAGAGAATCTGACGTTAACATCTCCAAGTCGTGGTATGTGACGGCTTGAATCCATTCGGGAGATGAGACGTTCACTAGCTCAAGAGTTCGAGGCTTGATTGAAATACGCGGCAGGTGCAGTTTAGGGGTAAGGGCTTTGCTGATTGTTCTTCCATAGCAAAGGAGTTCACTGTGAACAAGATCAGTGGTGAGATATTCTCAACTTATGCCAAAGCTAATTTGATTGCTTTGTAATCCATCTGGTTATTTAGCCCTTCCCATCCTGTTTATGCCAACGAGTACTCCTGGTGGTGCTTTTCGCCAGGAGCTGGTCGTTTTTCGAATACCCTTCGTTAGGAGACTCCTGATACGAGCTTGACTCAAGTTCCTATTTCTTTACTGTTAAGCTTTTTGTCGACTGGCCATCAGGTGACTTAAGCCTCTCACAGCTGTGATTGTTCTTTGAGCAGCCCACGGCAAGGTGACCCGGCTCACCGCATTTGTAGCACTTGCGCGAAACATTGGCACAGGATGACTCTTTCCTTGCTGTTCTTGAAACTGCCTAGGTTGCTTTGCTTTAGTAGCTTCCCAGTCCATCTAATGGCTCGGGACTAGGGATAATGAGGGTTGATCCAGAGTAGATGCTAGAGACTTGGGTCGGCGGTCGGGAGACGTCTCTTCTCCATTTGAACCGATTGTTAGCAGAATCTCGTCATTACTGTTAAAATCTTTTGGAAAAGCCGTGGCGTTAAGGAGGTATTTGTTGAGGCTGTTATTTATGGCTTCTTCCAGATAGTTGATTTTTACTGCGTCGGTCCACTCGCCTCAATCACTATGGGGCCACTTCTTTTTCAAATTTTGGAAGCAAGGCAGTAAGACTTGTGTTGTGTCTTGATCTGAGCGTTCGAAGTTGGTCGAGCGCTCGTGCTTCCGCGTTTTAATCTCCGTGTCGACGGTTCAGATAGTCAAGAAGCTGCTCGGGAAAGCGAACACCATCGTTACAATCCTGTTCTTCGTAGGCCGCGGCCATATTCTGGGCCGTCCCTTCCAGTCGCGCAGAGACTTAGGCAAGGAGTTCAGCGTCGCTGTCTAATGCGCTGCGATCATCGAGGGCCAACTTCGCCTTCATTTTTAGGCGCCAGGGACGGAGGTCCTCTCAAGCTTCGTCAGATTTTGGGCGGTTGGGAAGCGTCGGTTTCTTTTTCGCCGTTACTCTGCTAGGACTTTTTGCCACTTGCAGAGTACTGATGGTGAGGGTTCATTGACAGCGGGTGGTTCGTTGGACGTTCTCAAAGTTGCAACGGCTACTTGTAGGCTTCGAACGTGTAATCGCATTTCGTCGCGGTCCGCGTCTCGGTCAGTACGCGGGTTCTACAGCTTAACGATCATACCACTCAAGGCTTTTTTCATTGCCTGATGCGTCGGCTCAAAGCCGCCAATGTGAGAGCCACTAGCCTCCATGCTTGGGATTCCTCTCTTCGCACTCTTGCCTCGTTGGACGACTTGATCACACAGAAAGTCGGCAAGGGTCGCGCCAGTCGCTGCCGTCCGCACTGGAAACCAAGCCGCACAAAGGGATGCAATAAATCGCAGTCAATGACTAATTGTTGATCGCAAGAACTTAAATAACTAGTTGTGAATTTTTAGGTGGCAGGCTCCCGGCCAGCCTCGTCCCAGCCGCAGTACCAGGCCTACACTATAAGACACGACCAGATGTTGAATCTGACGGGCCTCGCTCCCAGTTTCTCCCCCGCTCCATCCCATGCCTCCAGATGGCCCTACCAGTGTCTTTCCCACGAAAAAGAAAAAACCCCAAAGTCCACTCCGGCCACCACGCGCCCGGATCCTTCGCGCTTGACGCGCAATACAAAGCCACCGCGACCAGACTTCTGTCCCGCTTATTCATCCAACCGGCCCAACGGCCCCACCCACAGGCACGTCGGCAAACACCCTCCGTCGTCGTCGCGTACTACGCGAAAAGCTTCCATCCCTTGGGGCCCAAGGAGTTTCTCTAGTTTGTCGGGTGGTTTCCGCCGCCGACCTGAGTCTTTCCACTTGGCCAGGGCCTTTCGGCACTCCAAGAAGTGTCCTGGGGTCTTCTCGCGGCCGCAGGTACAGTGCAGAATGGCGTCCTTGTGGTTGAGCCACGTGGTGGTACCAGGCGAAGTCGCCCTTCAATAACTAGTCAACGTAACCTAAGGTAAAAAATGCCTTGACACGATTTTTTTTGAATTTCAAAAGGTGGCGGGCACTAAGTCAGCAACCCCAGCAATCAGCACACCCCACTTCCAGCACCATTCACAGCACCACTATGCAGACCGTGAAGCCATCTTCAAACTGTGTTTTCTCGCGCAATATCTATTTTTGCACTTGAAAAAAATCTTCAATCAATATGCCTCGTAAATCTGGATACACTGAAAAATCTATTGAAAATGCGCTTAGCGCCTCAGGAATGGCATGACGCAGAAGCAGGCTAGCCGCATTTTGGGTGTTCCAAGGGGAACCCTTCAAGGCCGCATTAGGGGCAGCCGACCGATGAAGAAGGCTAAGGAAAGTACTCAGTGGCTGAGCAAGCAGCAGGAAGACTGAGTGCTCAGCCAAGCCGCCTTTGGGCTGCCGTCAGCGCATCAACAGCTCAGGGAATTCGCTGACCGCACTATCCGAGCCGGCGGAGACCTTCAACCTCTCGGTAGGAACCTTGACCGGTTTTCGACCCGGAATCCGGAGGCCAAGAAAATCAGTGACAGATCCATGGACTCCGATCATATCAACGGCGCTTCTTTAGCAGTGATCAAGGAATGTGTTTGCCTCATGAACCTATCCGTGGCCAAGGCTATCCCTCCCGATTCTCGATACAACATGGACGAAACGGGCATCCTGGAGGGCCTCAGAAGCAACGAACTTGTACTAGGCGACACCGAAGAGCGGGAGACCTTCAAGAAGCGGCTTGGATCTCGTTAGACCACGATTGTAGAGTACGTCTCTGCGACCGGCGCGGCCTGGACGCCGTTTGTAATCTTAAAAGGCCAGGACCTCCAGCCGTACTGATTCCCAGACGAGCTTGGATCTTTGGAGGACTGGTACTTCGCGGCTTCACCCAAGGGGGCTGTACGAATGACTCTCTTGCACTTTAGTGGCTTCGAGAGATCTTTATCCCTCAGGCAACAACGAAGTCAGAAGGGCCAGTCCTTCTGATCCTTGATGGGCACGGGAGTCACCAGATGGACGACTTCATGTACGAATGTTACAAGAATAAAATTTTACCCTTGTTCCTACCACCACATACCTCTCACGTACTTCAATCGCTTGATATATCGGTTTTTTGTTTGATCAAAGCTGATTCACGGCGCCAGCTCGAGAGGATCGTGTCTCTAGACCGCCAATAGGGAGAGCTACGTTCCTACAGTGCTATTGCCTGGCCCGAAGGCTCGGTTTATCGGAAAAACATATCAAGGCTGGTTGGCGTGGTTCTTGTTGCCGGTTTTGGACATAGCGGAGCGCGTGGTTCCAAACCTCAGTGCGTTTTATTGATACACAAAAACTATGAAGTAGGAAGAAAAAGAAAGAAGATTCTACACACATGGGCTCTATATATACCTCTTATCCAGCTGTGCGCGCCAAGGTCCGACTAGGTCCAAGCTTGTGGGCTATGCTCCACAGGCACGCACAGGGCTGGCAGCCCAGCCCGAAACAGTTCTGGTCTGTGGCCCGTAAATATGGCAAAGCTCCTAATGAGCCGGTTTGTCTTGCCCGACCCGGTAGCGCCGGCTACGCCCAAGAAGGGGGGACTTAAGTTCTCTGAGTAGCCAGGATGCCATGAAGATGCCGCATAGATCACAGGAGGTTCAGCAGATTGTCCGACGGCTTGGACAACAGAATCCAATTGATCGGATATACAGAAGGTTCAGCAAATTGGGGCGCAGCTTGGATGAGCGGAGCATTTAACTTGCGGCGAGTCAACTACGTATATAGCAGTTGGAACATCAAGTCAAGCGCCTATAGCCACAGAAGAGGAAGAAAATACAGTAGAATCCAAATGGACGATTTGTGTAAATTGACCAGATCATCGAGGCCAAGATGCAACTTGCCCAGGGCTCCTAATAGTGTAACCAGTCCGTCTAGACGCTTCAAACCGCCATAGCAGTCGTCCGTCCGATTCGATCATACCAAACCGGCGGTTTATCTCGAATTTACGAACCGCATTATTAGTCCAAGCGTCGTCATCGAACCGGCCCGAACCGTAAACCGCGGTTTACGCTATTAGTACAATACGTTTCTAGAGTCTCGTAGACAGGAGGTTGAAGGTCTCATGAAGTTGACGGCTCCTGTTCGCCCAGCATTGAACTCCCAATTCGGCATTGGGCTTTCCTCAGAGCAACAATTAATGATCGTTCTCTCTCTCAATCACGCAATGCTTGTATCATCTCTTAAGTATTCGGACCGGCCTGTTCTAGAGCATGTGCGCCATGGGATAAATTTTTTTCACATTTGGAGCAGGTCCTATTTGTGCATTTCAATACGGGCTTTTTTGGCATTTCTGAGCTCTCAAGGTCAGGATTTGTTGTCATGTAACTTCATTTTTTTATTTGATTTAGGCGCAAAGATATTTGTTGAATATCCGTCATGCGCATGACTCAAAGTTTGACGAGAAGGCATACTGCTTGCAAGGTCGGAGGGCCAGCCTCGCGTGTCCAGCGATGGACATGTTAATACACGCAAGCCAACGACCCGAAAATATGGATTTAGATGTCCTAGCCGCCAAGATGCCATACCTGATGGTCTATTTGCGAAGTCTACCACCTCAATACCCGACTCTTCTGAGATCCCAGCGTGCTCTTCTCACACACGGGTGTGTTCTGCTCCTTCAAGTTGATCGAGAATTTGTCCATGATGCTTATTGGTACTGGTGTCAACATGGAGAAGGTGAAGCTCGCGGCTATCATGCGACACTTTGACACAGAGATTGTCGCAACTGACGGCTCTGGGCCAGTACGCAACGCGGTTAATTTTGATCATGCACCCCAACACGCCCACTGACGACGCAAACTGGGCATGAGGAGTGACGCTGATCGATGTGCCTCGGCCGCCCGTGGGCTCCGAGCTGCCGTTCTTGCCATTGCTTGCCTTTGCATTGGCAGCCTTGGTCTCGGGCCGTGTCGAGGAAGTTGCCTTGTCCGCTTCGGCGTTGATAACCGGATTCACCAGAGCGGGAGTGCTTGTCGCAGTCGTGGGCGGCTCCTGTCCACCAGGCTTACGAGGACTCACCACCTGGACGGTATTATCTTGGGCAGGTTCCGCCACAGGGAAAGCAGCCAAGTTCTCGAACGGCGCTAACGGCTGAGGCAAAGCAGCATCTGCTGGTCCTGACTAGACAGTGTTGCTCTGGCACTTGGAACGCGCCAAAGGCAGCAGATCGGTGGGAGCAGGCTGCGGGCTGCCTGTGCTCGTGAGGTCCTTGCCTTCTGGAACTTTGTCGCTCGAAACGGTATTATGCTGTTTCTGGAGGCATAGGTTAGTCTACTGTTTTGGAGCATCTAAGGCATGGCGAGGAAGATACCGTCTGGCCGCCGCTCGATGAGGGTATAGCGCTGAGAATAGGTGGCTTCTCGGCTGCCGGCGAATTGCACTTGACTCCTGCTTTCTCACTCGCAACCTTGTCTTGCTTCGGTGTCTCGCTGTCTGCAGCGGGCAGGTTGATTTACGCAGGCGCACCTTGGCCCTCAGCCAAATTTTCCAGAGCAATACTCTCCTGTTGAGGCTGAGGACGAGTTTGAGGTTGACGACTGCCCACGATATCTTTCTGAGCGGCTTTCGTCGGCAGAGGCTCTTCGCCACATTTTTTTCTGGGTGAAGGCGACGGGAACTCTTGAGGCTTGGACTTCTGGGGATCTGCGGGTCGGTCTATGACTGGTAGGACGGCCGGAATCTTAACATCGGGGATGAAAGTACCCGGACCCTGCCCTTTCGCACCCTTGAGGTTGACAGCCGGCGCGACGGAGGGTTGTTGGCTTTGATTTTGGTCCTTGCTTGGGCCAGTTGCTTGAGAAGAGCACGGAACAGCTCCGACCGGGAGAACAGCCCCAAAAACCGTTAGGACAGCGCCGATGACGGAAACAAATATCATGATGAGCGTCGGCCACACTGGACAACAAAAGAATGACTGATGTCAGGTGGTTTATGCTGAATTCTCTAGCCAAAAGGATTGATCGGTCCACAACAGTGTGCACAGTGCTCACTGGAGGAAACTGGTTTTCCAGCACCAGCAGTAGTTCAGAAGGGAACGTCAATGAGAAACGAGTGTAGAAGAGGCCACGAACAATTGCAAGACGGACACTGGAGAGCTCAGCGATTCATCGTCTGGGAAGAACTAAGAAACTTGCTTATAATTTTAATTCCCTCGCCGCTGTGGTAAACAGAAGCTCGTTGTCCACCCACTCTGCATCCCCGATGGCAAGGATTTGTTGGCGAGTCTCTCATTCATCATGCCTCAAGATTAGCCTGCGACCCACGAGGACTCCCGTAAGCGTTCAGCGGCAGTGTTAATGCGGCTTCACGGCCTGCGACGGCTCACAAGCTGGCGCACGAGGAAATTTGAGGGCCATAACATGTGGGCTCTAGGTCAAGCGCACGAGATCGAGGCAGGGTACCGGGGTATCTGGGGGTTGATCCACGGACCGCAATGCGTTTGCGCTGCTTCTAAAGTTGCTGGGAAGAAGTGTCTTTTCTTTGATGGGCAACCCTCCCTTTAAACTACTGCACATTAACCCTCTAACTTTCGAGAACCGCTTATGCTGTTATCTCGCCGTAATGATTCCGAGCCACAGAATAATATGAACTCCTCTTGAGTTCTGATGCCTCGCCGCGGACAACTCACAAGACTCGGAATTCCCGGAGGCCAAGAAGGCACGCCTTGCATCCATGAGGTTTTGTATTTCCGTCGAGGACAAGAATTCATGCACGAATACTTGAATCGCACGAAGTGGAGCGTTGCATGGCATTAGATCTGCCTTGGTGAAGACATGCAGCTCAGGGGTTCTCTCGTTTCAGGCCGTTAGCATGTCAACTTCCACAGTTGTTGCGCAACATCGAAAAAAATACAAGTATTGATGCCCGAAAGGTTCCAGTCAAGCAACTTGGTAGGCCATATGAAGTTTTAGGAATGATGCTGTGAAGTAACACCTACGTGTGACGAGGAGAAAAGACTGGCGGTGAAGCAGCCTGGCTATTCCATTTGCATAAGAGATTTTCGGTATTGCGTCGTCAAATTCCCAGCTAGTCCCTATCAGGGGCTCCAAATCTACCTAGTCTACGAAGCATCAAGGTTAGCATATGCCGGTCCGAAACCCCGACAACATGCACGAGACGACAAGGGCCAAGGCCCCCAGTACCGACAGAAGGGATCATCCAAAGGAAAAGGGAAAAGAAGTTTGGAACACTCTCCTCCCAAATTAACTAGGGTAATGAGCGCGGCGTCGAAGAAGCGGGTATTTGTTTCCCCAAGAATCTCGATCACATTACGGGCCAAAAAAAAGGCAGCTCCTCTTCCGAGAAAAAGATGATATGCAAGTGACGCTCAGCGCATTTCCATATTTACTCATCTACGGACGATAGACCTCATCTTGATCGCCTTCCATTGCATCTGACTAGACTTGATTTGCATGATCATTTCTGTTGCGCGGCAAGAATACAGCATTAGCGCCTCGTCGATAGTTTGTCCACCCTTCTTCAAACAAGGAAACTTTGAGATTTGGTATTTCTGTACATGCGAAGATGCAGTAGATTAAGGGGTCGATTCGTGGAGTTGAAGTGTGCTGGTTTTCGGGACCATTATTAGTTCCGTTGTTCGCGCAAGGAACAACGGGGTTTGAAGAAAAATCTGACTTCTTTGTGCGAAATACTTCGTAGAGATGTCATCGCGTAAAGCAGGGCTACCCGGTAGTCTGCTCGATTGTGGGAATCATTGGGCAAAAAAATCGTTCCTCGGCCAAAAATTTGCCATTCTGCATGATTCCCCCAACGAGCTTGTTGTAAAAGGCCATGACGAACAATCATGCCGGCACTTGCTTTGGTCTCAGTCAGAGCACCGCCGGAGCCAGCGTAGAGGTACTTTATTGGGCGACATCGCTACCCACCTGGGAGAAGCGTAGGGAGGGGGGGCATGGCGGCCCGAAGTTCGTCCTACAGCGGACATTACTTCCATGTCGTCTTTCCTTTCAGGTGGCGCATGTCCATAGAGGGGAGGGCCTTGGGAGACGCTCTCTGACGAATCCAACACGTTTTATGAAGATTCGATTGTCTACGAGGGACTTGTTGAGGATCCGCTGCTGCGACTCGTACTGCGAGACGGTCATGAGCCTGCTCGAGCCACGCCTTTACTGGCCTTCAGCTTGTTTCTCGGAGGAAAGGTGATCAAGGTTGTATTGGCTCCAAGATAGTAAACTAACCAACCGCACGGTTTGCCTAGAATTTTTTCCCGATAAGACCGAGTTGACCCATTCCTCAGGGACGTGTTTGCAGACGCTGATTCCGATGAGCCGTTTGGGACCGTGACCATCTCAGGGTGTCGGGCTGGGCAATAACTGCTTTACAGTCGAATGGTTCTAGTGAGTGCTGATTTTTCTTGCTTTGTTCTTCTTCTCCGCCATGGGAGTCTTCAAGGCTCGCCCCCTTTTCTAATCTATTTTACGTCGTGCCATCTTCAGGACACGCTACTATTAATGCGTCTCCCAGTTCAGTCGGTTATTTTTCAACCCAGCAAGTTGTCAAAGGGGATGGGGCCCGCCAATTCAAGCCGACCTTCTCCGCAGCATCGTCATGGGTGCGCGTATGTTCAGGGTCTCCGTCGTTCCCTCAGTATCATCCTAAGTGGTACTGTTGGCGATGACGTCGATAGAAAATTGGCTTCGTGGAGTGTGTCCAAGGTGTCAGGCTCTAGCCTAGCGCCGATACGGCATGACACCGGTGAGGCCGGGTGGCGAGTGTTACAACTCACCTACCTCGTCTCATCCGCGGTACTGGGCCTCGGCTAAGCTAACAAACAGATGTTGAATCCGTAGCGCCTCGCCCCCAGAGCTCCCCCATTACCCCCGCCTTGTCCAGCTAGTCCAGCCAGCGTCCTTCCATCCACGGAGAACCGTCTGCGGAGTTGTGGCGTGCTAGTGTAACATGGTGCACGGCATACATACTGACACTATCGAAAGCCAACAGCAGCCAATGGCTGGGAAGTTTTTCGAGGCAGGCTTACATTCAGCCCTCTATTTCCACGTTTCTCGAGAGAATGTCGGCTTTGCCTTCTGTCCACATGAGGCATCTAGCTCGTGTGTTCCAAGTGCCTTGCTGGCATCGTAAGATCATTATTGCCTTCATGTTGTCCGCCTTGCCTCGCAAGCCCAGCGCTAACACCCTCCTCGTCCCATCCGCGGTAAGTTACCTGGCCTACGCTTATCCCATACGATGTTGAATCGAGTGCACTCCGTACCCAGGCTACCTTCACTCTACCGGTTCGGGGGAGGGCGTGAAATTCGGCAACTGCTGACTTGTGGCGCGGGAGGGATGCCAGATTCTCGGTGGAAATTGGGAAAGTGTAAAGAAAATTTTTGTCTCACAGTATCTGAGAAGCTTTGCTTTGTTGTTAGTCAAGCCCTCAAACCTAACTTGCTACTTTATTATGGTTACATCATTGCATGTCCCTCAATGGAATAATCATTATTAAAGGTAAGACGTCAATGATATAATTGATGATGGCCATTCATCATTTATTGATCATTACTCCGATCATTATTAATGAACGATGCGCCACTCTGGTGCTCATCATCACAATAAAATAAAAACCGACCACGTGAAGTATTGTTTGATAGTAGTCTGAGCAACGAAAACGAAATGGTTCGGGACGGTGATGTCGATGTTAACTGGCACCAAATGCCCAGGACAACTGGCCTAGGAAGAATTCACCAAAAAGAGCCTGGATGAGCACTGCAGGCACTTCTGTCGGCTTCGGAGGAAGGGAAGGGGCGGACGGTCTTGTACACATATGGGTCCTAATTATGGAATAAGTGAAGCATGCTCGAAAAACACCATAATACAGCGCTACCAGATCGGTCGCGTAATTTGAGAATGAACTCCAAAAGAGCTTATCACCAAATCTTGCAGGAGAGGCTGCAGAATATGCTCCAGTTACTAAATTGTGGTGCGTCATTTGGCAATATTTTGGTTTCATCGTGTCTTTCTCCCCCGGGATCGGAAAAATAGGCTCCCGGGCCGCCCGCAGAGCTTCAGAGAAGTCAAGCCACCGATCTTCCGGCCGAGTCTTTCAGTTTTGGCAACTCGCTTCCGCGCCATGTCGATTCCGGGACTTGGGCAGATTATAGAACAAGTAAGAAGGGGCAAACATACTGTCCCAGGCATTGATTGACTAACAGGATTTTCCTACAAGCCTGCCGCTCCAACAAAGCGCATCATTTCTCTCAAGACGGGCTGGGAATGGCGTTTTGAAGTGCCCGTCGGGCGCACCGTCGCCCTGAAAGTGCTTTCGGGTACGGCAGAAAAAGATGGGGTCGAATTAGCGCCGAATAACGCCTATCGATTTTCGGGAGTTAAGTCGAAGATACTGACGTGGAGTGGGTGTGAACTCGAGATCGACGGTCGATGCGACGATGACTTCGTGGCCGAGTACGAGACACCTGCTGCGAATCCTGCCAACTCTCATCTCAACTTACACACCCGCCTGACCGAGATGCGAGCGGCAGCCGCGCGGCTGGGCCGCGAAGGCCCGCGTTTACTGATCATCGGGCCGCCGAACGTGGGTAAAACGACGCTGGCCCGAACTCTGACCAGCTACGCCACCCGCCAAGGCTGCCAGCCCATTGTTGTGAACGCTGACCCGAGAGAAGGCATGCTGACTTTACCGGGCACACTGAGTGCGTGTGTTTACGCCACCGTTATGGATCCGGAGGCTACCGATAGCTGGGGCAGTACGCCCACCAGCGGGTCCAGCAGCGTACCTGTCAAGTTACCCCTTGTACACTTCTATGGTCGGAGCTCGCCTGAAGATGACGCCGAATTTTACAGAGAACTCATCACCCGGATGGCTGGATCGGTTAGCAGCCGTCTCAGCGAGGATAATGCCGTGCGAAGTGCCGGCGTTATCATTGACGGCATGCGCACCAGCGAGAAGAGCAAGATCGGGCTGGACCTTATCGGCCACATCGTGGACGAGATGTCAAGTGCGATCCCCCGGCAGGCGAGGACAGGATGAAAGTGTGACGTGAGAACAGAGACGGCTGACATATGTCGCAGTCAACATCGTCGTCGTCATCGGCTCCACTAGAATGAGCGCAGAGCTCACAAAGCGCTTCGCTCACGAGAAAACAAGCCTGGGCGAGTCTATTCATGTAGTTTCCCTGGACCGTTCGGAGGGTGTAGTCGAGAGAGACGAAATCTTCATGCAACATGTTTTGCGAGCAAATCATCAAAGAATATTTCTTCGGCGACGCGCGGCGGGCTCTCAGTGTCATGCCTCCAGCGAGCTCTACAAATTTCCTGCATGGCTTTGGTCACTACTAACGTAACTCATTCGCGGCTTGCTTCTAGATTCTGCCGTCGGCCCGGGCACTATTGTGCGTGAAGAGCCAAGCTCGTTGATGCAGCATTGGACGCTGACCGTTATGCATGCCTCCAAAAGAGATGCGCCGGATGTGGTACGCGTGGCTAGCGTCATGGGCTTTGTCTACGTGTCGGATGTGGACGAGGAGCGACGCAAGATCAAGCTGCTGACACCGGTGGGCGGACGACTGGGCGATCATCCACTGATATGGGGGAAGTGGCCTGAGCCATCCATAAACCTATTGGGTTGAGCTTCATCGACGAGCAGACGAATGCCGGAACGCAAGCGTTGGCTCTGGCGTGGCACTATTCTAGCAGGCCCTCTTGGGCCTCATGGGTGCTCATGCGGAGGCGAATCCACGGCCCTAGCACGCACGCATGCTTATACTAACACCAAACCCACACTCAGCGCATAGCTTGGAGCTGAAATGACAATGGAATTCCACGATTTCATTCGCCACGACAATATACTGTTGACCGAGCGACTTCGGACCAAACCTAAATGGGTTTAATGGAATGGAAGACCGGAAAGCTTGGCATAGTCAAGGTTATATTGGCGTCTATACCCTTGAGACGGGCCGCGTGTATAGTCAGGTCTGACTTCACGAACCCGGACAGCAGTTGACTACCACGTGAGGGCCTGTGACCTACTCAAAACCCTAGGAGCGTAGGTGAGCATGACGATGGAAAGCCATCCAGTCAATTCCAACCACGTACTTAGACGCATTCAAAAACCGCAAACTATGTACGCACAGATTCAACGAGTTGTTTTCGCTAGCAGCAGGCCGTGTGGTACGTTCGACAGCCTCAGGCGGCAAGTTAATGCTTCAATTACAGTCTAATGTATCCGAGGATATGATGGGCTAAGGCGGCTGAATCCCCGACGGCACACCATAATTGTCAAGGTGTTCGCTCCCGGTGACAGTCAGCATCGTGGCTTGTGGTGACTCGGAGGGAGTCTACGTCAAGATGGACAGCCAGAGAAGTAAAAGTTGCCCTCTTTCCTTGGAAGTTGCTCGAAAGGCGCCTTGCATGGCCTTCAGACAAGATGCCCCAAACCCCCCTTTCTTCCTCCTGTCGGTGTCTGCCAGACTGATCGATTGATCGCATGGCCAAGCTGATGACCGCCAAGCAAGTAGCGGGGATGCGGCAAAGCAAGTTTTGCCCGGTCCCTGCAGGCTCAGGCTATCGATTCTCTGCGGAATGGTTACCATTATAGATGCGTTTCTCCGCAGAGACTCGCTCTGCAGTCGCACGGGCGATGGTCACTAGCTTCTCTCCCGCATACGCGGCTTTTAGCCTTTCTATACGAGATAAAAAGGAGAGAGTAAAGAGAGGGAGGGAAGTTCTATCAAGCTATTCAATCGTTTGCTTCGCATCAGTTCGCGGAAACTTTACATCTGTTCCCTCTCGGGAGAAGTGACCTTGTCCACAGCGTACTGCCGCATCAAAGTGCGGCCTGTTTTCCTGAGTCACTTGAGACGCCCACGCCCTGAATGTCCTTGATGCTCTAGTCCCTCGGTTCTTCACTAGCCAAGTCTTGATAGAACACTTCTTCGATGAGACAAGGTTCCTCAGCAATTGGAAATGCTGCAAGATACACAAGCGCCGCCTCCGCCGAGCCAAAAGGCCGTCTTGCTCCCGACAAGTGTCCTTTTCTCGACCCGAAGACGTCGGATTTTGCCGCAAACAAGACAACTCATGTACACATTCTATCTGCGGATAATGTCGCTATCCGACTGGACTCCAGTCTTCGCCTTGGATTAGCGACGACGATGCCGTCAGCCGCCTGGACCGCGACGGACCAAATACCATCAAGACTGCGACAGGCGTCTCGTTCTGGCAGCTTTTGGTGCGACAAGTTGCGAATGCGTTGACTCTCGTCCTCGTCGCCGTGGCCAGTCTGTCTTTTGCCATCAGTGACTACATAGAGGGCGCAGTCGTCGTCGCCGTCATTCTTGTCAACGTCATCGTCGGGTAGGTCAGCGGTGAGGTCAAGGCTGCATGCACACCCTTCGTAGCCTGGGCTGGTGGCTCGACGAAATCTCGTGCTGGCTGACAAGATTGCGCACGTGAAGGTTGGTCCAAGACTATGGCGCTGAACAGACAATTCAGGCCCTCTACGCGCTGTCCTCGCCGCGATGCAGAGCCATACGCAACGGTCACAGCAAGACCATTAAGGCGGAAACCCTCGTCGTTGGCGATCTGGTGCGGCTTGTCACCGGTGACCTCGTCTCAGCCGACCTTCGGCTCGTCCATGGCGTCAATCTCGTAACGGACGAGGCTCATCTAACGGGCGAGCCCGGCGGCATCATCAAAGCGCCCGACAAGATTTTCGAAAATGCGGATATCCCCGTCGGCGATCGCACGAACCTGGCCTTCTCTGGCAGCTCTGTTATTCAGGGACGCGCTACCGGTCTTGTCGTCGCGACCGGCATGCAAACCGAAGTCGGCCAGATAGCCGCGATGCTGCGTAAAGAACACAAGTACGGGACACGTAGAGACGATCTCGTGGCGGCTTAGTGGCGAAGTGCTGCTTTACGTCATCTGTGTCGGGGTTGCCGTGATCCCGGAGTTCTCTCCTGGCCGTCCTCACTCTCACAGTTGCAGTCGCCTCCAAGGCCATGGCCCAGAACCACGTCATCGTTTGCCAGATACCATGCTTGGAGGCGATCAGAGGTGTCACCAATATATGTTCCGACAAGACCGGAACACTCACTCAGGGGCGCATGACTGCGCACATGGTTTGGCTGCGCGAAGGCGTGACGGGCATCGTTCGAAACGCCGCCCATCCCTTTGATCCCAGCAGCGGTACTGTTGGCTGGTCTGGTCCTCTCGCTGGAAGCTGAATCAACGATTTTCTCGACGCCATCAGCCTCTGCAATCACGCTACGGTGAGCATGGGAGAGGCAGGCTCCGGTGGTGTAACGGGCGAGCCTACCGAAATCGCACTGCGCGTCTTCGCCATGCGCTTCGGCAGAGTAAACACGCCGCCCGAGGACCTGGTGGCTGAGTACCCCTTCGACTCGTCGCGCAAGCTCATGAGCGTCGTGTGTGGCGGTCTCGGGAATGCAAGGCGCGTGGTGCACGCCAAAGGGGCCGTCGAGGTCATGCTTCCTCTCTTGGACGAGTATGACAAGCTGCGGATGAGGATCAACGACAAGGCTGAAGAGCTGGCTGCCAGCGGCTTGCGAGTTCTGTGCATCGCTCACAAGATCCTAACAGACACCGGCGAGGACGCTCAGGACCGAACCAATATGGAGTGTGGCCTACGTTTCCTTGGTCTGGTCGGACTCTATGATCCGCCACGACCCGAGATGGCGGCGTCTGTCCTTGCATGTCAGCAAGCCGGCATTGCGGTCCATATGGTGACCGGGGATCACATCAAGACAGCCACGGCAATAGCGTACGAGGTGGGAATCCTGACGAGGGAGTCGCGTCGGGTGCTGGGCGCAGTCATGTCAGCTGCCGACTTCACGAAACTCAGCGATGAACAGGTGGATGCTATGGAGGCCTTGCCGGCCGTCATAGCCCGCTGTAGCCCGCTGAACAAGGTCCGCCTCATTCAGGTGTTGCATAGGCGCGAGGCGTTCTGTGCCATGACAGGCGACGGGGTCAACGACTCGCCAGCGCTGAAGCAGGCCGACGTGGGCATCTCCATGGGCGATCAAGGTAGCGACGTCGCCAAAGAATCGTCAGACATAGTGCTTACAGATGACAACTTTGCTTCGATCGTGACGAGCATTCGCGAGGGAAAAAGGCTGGCCGATAATATCAACAAGGTATGACTGACCGCTGCCCTAGCTTAAGTATGTATTGCCTACGACGATGCAAGTCAAGAGG